>JADRCH010000300.1:1352276-1359504 GCA_019843965.1 Rhynchomys soricoides
CTGCCTCTGCCTCCTGAGCGGTCCTTTGAGGTCTTGAGGAAAACCAAAACCAAAACAAAACAAAAAAATCTTACAGGAGATAAAATAATAGAATTTTTTAATAAATTTTCCCCAAACAATTTCTTTTGATCTTCACCACACAGGGGCCATGGTAGAGAGGAAATTCTCTCCAGGCACCCTAAAAAGTGTCCTGGGTAGACTTAGGAGAAAAGTATTCCTCCGGTGTCAGGAGGCTGAAGGGATCAGGACAAACAGGGTCCAGGGGCAGCCTGGGCCTTGCTGAGACATTCCTCCGAAGATCTGGGGGAGGAGGGGAGGCTCCCAGGGGGGAGCTTTCAAAGGCTCTGCTGGTGGAAGGTGCTCTTCAGACAAAAGCCCCTCCGAGTCCACTGTGGGGCCCTGGAGAGAGGAGCAACGGGCTGCTTGGGGTGTCACGTCCCAGCCTTGGGATGGGGGAAGAAGAGTTAATGGCTAGAATCAGGGCGAATGGGGCCGAGCCACCTTATACACCGTCTCAGAGGCTGCCATACATAAGTCATAACGGCCCAGAAGGCAAATGAGGCAGCCTGGTCGGGGGAAGAAAAAGAGCGAGGAGGCCTAGGGAAAGTGCCAGGCCGGGTCGTAAACAAGGGACGGCAAGGATGGAGCCTCAGCTCCGTGGGGCGGAGAAAGGAAGCGGGGCGAAGGCCGTCCGAGCACCGCAGTCAGAGGTGATGGGGAGCCAGGAGCAAGAGGCAGAACAGAGGGGTGCGCAGCCCGGCCGAGAGCGCGGGGCCACGCGAGTCTGCGGGCGCCTGGCACGCGGCCCCGGGACACGTCTGCTCGCCCCGCTGGTCTTCGCCGCCGTAGCCCCCCCAGTAGTCGTCCTCGGTGGGCGCGTCCCCGCCCTGGCGCCCCCGCGAGTCCTCGGCGGGCAGGTCTCGGTAGAGCGTGGACGGGTCTGCGGGGGGAGCGCCCGCCTCGGCCACGCCGTACAGGTGGTTGGAAGAGCTGTTGCCGCGGGCGCGGCTGCCGGGCCGGGTGGGCGTGGGCGGCGGGCACGCTTGGAAGTCGCTGTCGCGCAGCGCGCGCAGATCCCGGCCCTGGCGCTCGGGCGGGGTGGCGCAGGTCACGTCGGAGCTGGACACCCGCGCGCGCTGGAACCAAGCCCAGAGCGGCCGAGCGCGGCAGTCGCACGCCCAGGGGTTGGCGTTGAGCCGCAGGAACTCGAGCGCAGGCAGGTCGGCCAGCGCCTCTCCCGGCAGCGAGGCCAGGCTGTTGTTGAACAGGTAGAGGATGGTGAGGCGGCTGAGGCCGTGGAAGGCCGCGCGGTGCACGCCCTGCAGCCGATTCCCGTGCAGCAGCAGCCGGTCCAGGCTGCCCAAGCCTCGGAACACGTGCTCTGTAAGCAGCCGCAAGCGGTTCCCGTGGAGGAAGAGGTGGCTCAGGTTGGCCAGGTCCGCGAACAAGTCATCCTGAGTGGGAGGTGGAAACAGAAGAGAGTAGCCTGAGACAGGGTCGGGGACTCCACTCCAGGACCTGGGGGAGGGTAAGGAAGGCACAATGGCCGGGTGGAAAAGTGGGAAAGGGCCTGACTTTTTTTTTTTTTTTTTTTTTTTTGAGATAGGAGCTCATGCATCACCGCTGTATCCCAGCTATGGAACCAAGAGGATCTTCTAATCTCTTGCCTCCACCCTTTGATTTCTGAGATTGCGGGCTTGTGCTACCAAAACAGTTTTATGTAGTTCTGGGGATCAAACCCAGGGTTTTAAACATGCTAGACTACACCTTATCAACTGAGTCTGAGCCCTGAACTTGAAACCCCACATCTTCTATCCTATTTCCTATGGAAAAAGCTACACAATTGAGGTTAGTGAGTCACGTTGCCCAGGGCCACAAGGGACCGAACCCAGTGCAACAATGCCAGGCAGGAACTCTACCTCTGAACTATAGCCCCAGCTCCCTTTTTACATATATATATTGAGACAGAGTCTCACCGAATTGCCCAGGCTGGCTTTGAACTTGCTGTTTAGCCTAGGTGGATCTTCAACTTGTCATCCCTGTGCTTCAACCTCTTGAGTAGCTTGAATTAACATCCAGTTATATCAGTGAGTCTTAAAATTTACTTATTCAACGTATCCTAGCCCCCACGTGTGTGTGTGTGTGTGTGTGTGTGTGTATACACACCTTGTGGGAGTGGGTCCTCTCTTTTCATTATACAAGTTTCCAAGATAGAACTCACGCCACCAGGCTTGGTGATAACTACTTTTCTGATGAGCCATCTTGCTAGCTACCCTAGGTGAATCTAGATCCTGTCAAGATGGCAGTCAGTACTAACCATGGCACAGGGATAATGCCCCCTCACCTGCCTGATTCTTAGATTTAGAGTGTATCCCAGTTCTTTTCAGATTCCAGTAACTTTCCAGTGCTTGCCATATGTCAGGTGTAGGGGAAGAAGGCTGCCTTCCTGGGAGCTGCTGGTGTGGTTGCCTGATGACCATGCTTGGCGTTTGAGAGTCAGACTGTGGGTCTGTCATGAATTGACTGAGATGCCTGGGAAAGGTCAGGCATTCTGTCTTTCTGTGCCTCGGATTCTTTCCCTGTAAAAAATGTGGTGATGAAATGGAGCTGCATGTACTAAGGTGTTTGGATTTTAACGTTGACAGACACTGTGCATTAGCCATTGTTTGTTAATTTGGCCAAGACAAGTTATCTCTAAGCGTGCTTTCTCTCCTGTAAAGTGGAAGTGAGTGTGTCTAGCTCTTGGGTCTGTTCTGAGGACCAACGAAGAGCATTCACATAAGGTCCATGGGTTGGAGTCCTGGGAATAGTTCCAGCAGATAGTGTTGGTCCAGGGATGAAGCCCACAGGCTCAGGAGATAAAAGCACCAATACAAACCCCAGCCTTTTCTTTCCTGGTTTCTGGACAAGTTGTTTAGCCTCACCAAGTCCCTGATTCCTTAGTAAGGAAGGGAAGAAGATTCTTCAACAGACTGAAGGAAAGTTAGATGCTACGATGCTACTGAGGGTACAGCAGCTAGTGGAGGCAGAGCCATCCATCCATAATTCCCAGTTGTCATGACAGCAGGGGCTCATTTAGAATCCCATCCATCCATTTTCCTCTAAGAGAGGTGCTCTTTGGGGACTGGCAGTCCCTCCTGGCGGAGTTACTCAGGGACCAGTGTCAGCTCCACACCCCAGACATAGAAAAGGAGGGAAGAAGCTGAAGTCCCTGATGCACTGTCCCTCTTGCAGTGTGGGGACAGTGCCTGGGATGGAGAAGTCATCTTGGGAGACATCCCAGGAGCCATCACTGGGAAAACCTTGGGATTATGGCCCAGAAGCACAGGTGTGGATATGACCATGGGGAGTGGCCTCTGTATTTTAAACAGCTTACCCTTGGTGGTGAGCTGGTGTGGAGCTGTGGCTCAGCTGTAGAGTACTTGCCAATCGGTGTTCAAGAGCCTGAGTTGGATTACTCTCGGGCCCTGAGCCATATACAATGTGATTTGGGAGCTAGAACTTAGGATCTACCCCTTAAAAGTGCAGCTTGCTTTGGAGATGAAGGGTTTACTGGAGAAAGAGCCAGAACTCCATTCTTCTCACCCCACTGCCTTAGGATCCTCCCCAAATTGTCGTGGTCAGTAGATTCCAGAAGATCTGGTTGAATAGGACAAGAGCATCCTCTCTGCTCAAACCAGTTCACCTTGGCTCTGTTCCCCAACCCTGGTTGTCTCTCCCTCCCCCAGTGCCTGAGGAGATGCTTCCTTCCTCATGCTACCTGGACACCTGGTCGAAGGTCTCAGGAGGGGGAGTGTGCTGAGTCCCAGCTCATATCCCCAGCCTCCACCTTCCTGTGTTCCTCTGTGCTCGCACCTCCTCCCATATGCCTTCCGCCCTTTCTGCTCCAGGAACTGAGTCTGCCAAGAACCCTCCTCTTGGCCACATTGAGATCAGTCTTCCTCAACCTTCTTGCTACCTCTGACACCAGGACAGTGGTCTCCACCCTCTGATGCCACCACCCAGGATGGCTGTTCAGGCCCCCAGCTGACCTGCTCACCCCAGGAGCCTCAGCCTTGCTGGTGTGCCCTTCCTTTCCTGTCCTGCCCAGGCTCATGTGTAGTCTGGGTCCTTCTGCTTAACTCCTCCCTTGGGGTTTCTCTTCACAGAGTGTCAGCAATAGGAGGTAACACCCAGGGAAGCATGTGTGGGAATACAGGAGAATGGCACCAGGCAAAGAATGACTTTGGAGACTTGGGGTTCAGACACCCCAGGGAACCCAGATATTTTCAACCACAGCCCAGTTTTGTATTCCAGCCTCCCCTCCTCTGTGTTTCTTGCTCCTCCCCACTCTGAGCCTCGGCCTTGGGGTCCATTCCCCTCCCCCAACCCAAGTTATAGCCAAATCTCATCACCACTTCCTGGGCTGAAGCTCTCAAATCCGGTGCTTCCTCTCTCTGCCATTAAAACCTTTCTCTGTGCATTAATAAGCTCTTGACTTTCACAGACCCTGCCCTCCCCCATCACCTTCTTGCACGCCCCTCCCTCTGGGCTTGGAACATCTGCTAAAGTCATTCTCTTCCATTTCAAAAACCGCATTTCTCTTGCCTCCTGCCTGGCCGGTTCACAGCTTTCTGTATCCATTTGGAATCTAAATGCAGCATCCCTACACTTTCCCAACCTTGCCTGAGAGCATCCTATTCTTAACCTTGCCTTCCTCCAACCTTCCAGCACCTGGCCTTGGTTCTGATCTTCTCAGACACCCAGTCTGTGTGACCTTGGACAGCTCCAGGGACCTCTCTGCACCCCTCCCCCCCTTTTCTTTAAAATAAATCTGCGCCATAAGTGACTTGGAGTGGCTGATCCTCTGGGTCCCCTAAGCATTTGCTAATTTTGACTCAGTGAGCCCGGGAGTCAATCTCACTCATTCAGCAAAGCTGTTCTGTGTGTGTGCACTCTGCATTAGGCACCCCCGCTCTCGGTGCTTGCCCATCCATGGCAGGTGTCATAATCATCGGCATCAGCAGGTGATTTGCCAAGTTCTCGTTGAATGCCAAACCCTGTGTGGCACAGATCCTGATAGTATCTTAATCATCAACACTATGAGGCAGATGCTATGATTATCTCTATTTGGAGACTAACAGAGAGGGTATCAGAGAAGGGGAACCACTTGTCTAAGACCCAGCATCTAACACGGGCATGAACTCCAGAGACAGGACTCTCAACACCTATGCTGCAGAACCTAATAGACCTGGACTAGTAGTACCCTGGCAACGCTAAGGTTGGCGAATTCAGTGCTGTTGCTCACTTGCACCTGCTCTGTATTCTTTCCAAGTTTTCATCTCCTTTAGTCTTCACAGCACTTCCTACCCTGATCAACATAGATGGGACCAGGAGGGCACAGCAAATTAGAGAGAGCTTAGATTAGAACTCGGGTCTGCCAGAGCTCAAATACTGCTTGCAAACACCAAGTAAGCCACTGCGGTAACCAAAAGAGAGAAGCCACTTTACCATCTGGCCACTCTCCAGCAGGCTCCGCCAGAGCAGGGATACTGTTTTGTTCACCCTGGAATCCCTGGCACCCTGCATGCTTCCTGGCATGCAGTAGGTGCTCAGTGAAGAGTCTGCTGGTGAATGAACTGGCCTGGCACAGTGCCTAGTCCTCAGCAGACATTCCATGAGAAACTCCACCATTTCCATGGGTGCATGCCATATCCTAACAATGGGCCTCGTCCAGAACCCTCCTGGGGCAGGCTGGGCTTCATCCTCGATCACACCTGCTCCTGAGGATCTCACTGAGCCACATGCTTCCTCACCTGCTTGTGGCATCTCCTGGCCTAGTTCCATTAGGCACCTTCACAGACAGAGGCTGTCTCTTCTCTATAAAGGACCAGGTGTGAAGAGGCTTCCTTTCTATGACACTCAGTGATGCCAGGCCAAGATTGTTTAGAAAAGATAAATGGATCCCAATTCAGAAGACCCCAGTGACCACCTACAGGTTCATTAGGCTTAGGCCATAGCTGACCCCAGGTACAGGTACTGCTTGTGGCCCGAGGGTCAAAAGTAATCTATTAAACTCTAAGCTAAGAGCTCTCCACCTTACCTTACTTGCATCTCTCAAGTTGACCAGTAAAATGTCCGCTGCTACCAAGCCTGACAACCTGGGTTCAATCATTGGAAGGAAGGGAGGGAGAACATGAAGGAAGGAGAGAACCAACTCCCCCGAGTTGTCCTTTGACTTCACATGTATGCCATGGCATGGACATATACACCTACTACCTCCTATAAGCATTTAAAAAAATGTAACTTAAAAATCAAAAGAAAAGGCCAAACACCCTGTATCAGAATATCTGAAATTCCAAATCTTCTAAAATCCAAAGCTTTCAGAGCAGCAAAATCACATGTCACCTCTAGTGGAGAATTCCCCACCAGGAAGCTTTATTTTGAATTATGAAGTTTGAATGAAGTCTCCTTTAGGCTATGAGGCTAGACGTATAGGAGATATAGATGAACTATGTAGACCAGTATATAGCAGACATGGATGACCTATGCGCTTGGACTTAGGTCCTGTCTTCAAGATCATTCATTATGTATATTCAGATCTTTCGAAATCTGAAGCAAACACATCTGATTCCCTGCTCTGCCGATCAGGGTACCCAGCCTGTAACAATTACTGTGCTTTCATCTCAGAGTGCAGCCTGTGCTAAATACCTTTCACTTAAATACTGATGAATCTTCTAGATAGATCCCAACTTAGAGATGTGGACGAGGGGATGGAAAGAATGGTGTATCCACAGCCAGGCACGAGGCAGGAAAGTGCTTTTAAAAATGAACCCACGGGGCTGGGGACATGGCTCACTTGGTAGAATGCTTGCCTCTCATACACAAAGACCAGGATTCCACCCAGCACTGTATAAACCAGGCATGCAGGTACAGGTGTGTAATCCTAGCACTCAGGAATCAGAGGCAGGAGGATTAAGAAGTTCAAGGTTGGGGCTGGAGAGATGGCTCAGAACACTGGCTGCTCTTGCAGAGGACCTAGGTTTGATTCCTACCACTCATATGGCAGTGCACAAGCATCTGTAACTCCAACCCCAGGATCTGACTGTCTCTCCTGGCCTCATCTGGCATTGTGTATATGTGGTGCACAGATGTACACCCATATAAATAAAAATAAATCTCAAAAAAAAAGAATGAAGGAAAGGAAGAAGAGGAGGAGGAGAAAGAGGAGGAAGAAGAGGAGGAGGAG
>JADRCH010000300.1:1359514-1374310 GCA_019843965.1 Rhynchomys soricoides
AAAGAGGAGGAAGAAGAGGAGGAGGAGAAAGAGGAGGAAGAAGAGGAAGTAGAAGTTGAAGTTCAGTGCCATCCTTGGTTACATAGGAAGTTCAGAGGCAGCCTGGGATTCACGAAATCTTATCTTAAAACAAAAACAAAAATCAACCAGACACACACACACACACACACACACACACACACACCCCTAAGCAAACTAGCAGAAACTCCTAACCTACTGAATTTTACTTCGGGGTACTAGCCCTGGAAAGTACGGTTGCATTAGGCAGGTCAAGTGTCAGTCCCGTCGCCTCCCCCCCGCCCCCCCATGTAGTTACAAATACTTCCAATCTGTGTTCCTCGGAGGCATATCTGTCCCTGCTGCCAGGCAATTTGAAGCTCAGCTTGGTGGGGAGCCTAGTAAGGCCCCATCACAGGGACAATGGCTTCAGGGACATCTGTCTCATACACCCATGGGATCCCCAGTGTGTACTTCCCCAGTGTACATTCTGCCTGCAAAGGCCTGTAGGCATAAGATGAGTGGCCGAGTGTGCCCTATAACCATGGTTCCCAACAAATTCAGGAAGAAGAGAAAGAAGAGGTATGTCTTGGATCCTGTCCATGGCCTCAGAATAGTCCTTAGAGTTGACCCAGATCTCTAAGATGAAGTTCAAGCTGGGGCACATCATTGAGACCAGTGTTAAATAAAGCTCATTTAAAAAAAAAAAAAAAACCATGGCATTTTAACAAGCATTTATATAGCTCTTATATATGCCAAGCACTATTCTAAGAGTGCTACAAATTATTCATGCATTTAGTGCTTACAAAATCCCTGGGTGGTGGATGCTCTTATTACTCCCATTTCACAGATAAGAAAACTGAGGCCCAGGTTTGAAAACTGCCACATGCTTGTAAATGGTAGTGTTGATGTCTATAAAGTGCGTTGCCCAGGACCCAACACAATGTGCCTGCTAAGTTGATTGTTGTTATTCAGCAATAATGAGGCACACTATCCCAGTCACTATGCATTTTTCTGCCTGTCCCTTCTCCTTTTGAATACTGTTTCCAAAGCTGCTCTATTTACAGTATGCATGCTCAATACACTGATAAATTACCACCACTATTGTTATGAGAGCATCAGGCACACTGATGACCAAGCCCAGGTGGAGGAGAAGCAAGGCCTTCTGCGTCAGGTGGGGAGTACCCCTTCTAGCCAAAGCCTCTGCTATTAGGGAAGGTATCCTCCTGGGTGTGTGTTAGGGCAAGTTTCTGCTTCCTGGGGAAATGAGATGTGAGGGTTTAACTGCCAGACAGCATAACAACAATAAATACTAATTAGATCAATAATAATAACAATAAGTTTTTCTTCTCACTCCCACTCCCTGACCCCCAGCTATATAGAAGAGTTTTACCTGAGAAGGTTTAAGGGACATGATCTAGAAGGGGTGAGGTTTTCCCTTGTGCTCTTACCCCCGGGTGTGATCAGGGAAGAGCATGACTTCTGTGAGACAACCCCCTCCTTAGCAATGACTCCATCCTTTGTCCAGCTTGCATGACAAGTGGGAGGACTTGGGAGTGGATGGGAAAAGATCATGCGAAGGCCTTTGGGCTGAGGCTCTTGGAGAAAGGAGAGATCTACAGACTTTGGGGAGTGTGCTGAGTGGGTGCATGGAGGGACAGAAACAGAAGAGGCAGAGAGAGACGTACATACGTACATACGGGGGAGGCAAGTCAGGAGACAGGCAGAGAGGGACAGACCCACGGCAAATGGGGATTAGAGAGATACAGAGGAAGAGGTGGACAGACACTGAGAAAGACTACAGAGAAGCAGGTAGAGGGAGATGCTGAGTCAGGAAAGGTGACAGGAAACAAGACAGAAAGGATACTTAAGGTCCAGAGAGAAGGAGGTGAAGGAGGCCTCGAGGAGATGGCCGTCTCACCTGTAGGTGGAGCAGGCTGTTTTCCTGGAGGTAGAGGTACTGTAGGCTGACCAGGCCTCGAAAAATGTTGCCAGGCAGGCTGCTGAGCTGACAGCGGTACAGGTGTAGTGACTGCAGCCTCTCCAGGCCCTGGAAGGTGTCAGGCTCTAGGGAGCGCAGGTGCCGATTGTCACCGAGGTCCAGTTCTTCTAGGGCCTGAAGATGGCGGAAGGTGCCAGGGTAGATGGTGGAGAGGTTGTTGGAGAAGAGCCACAGGGTGAGCAGGTTGGGCCCAAAGGTGCCTGGCCGCAGCGAGCGAATCAGGTTGTTCTGTAAGAAGAGTCTCTGTGTGCCGGGTGGCAAGGACAGTGGCACCGAGGAGAAGTTGTTAGCCTGGCAGCTCACCGTGGGTGGAGAGGAATAGCAGGTGCAGAGCATAGGGCAGCTGGGGGTCACGGGAGGGAGGGCCAGGAGTGTCAGCAGTAGGCAGGTTGAGGCAGGACCTGTGGGGAGAGCAGAGGGAGGCTTACTGGGTGGGTGGCCAGGTGTCTAGGTACAACTTCGCAGGCTCAGGAGGCCTGTGCCCCTCTCACACACTCTCTAGGTTCCTTTGAGATACACGGACCTTCTCTCTCTCTCTCTCTCTCTCTCTCTCTCTCTCTCTCTCTGTGCTTGTGTGTGTTTTCAGAGGTTTCAAAGCTCTTTATTTGAGAGCTAGACTGAGAATGGATGTTTGTGTTACAGTATGGAAGAGCGAGGGCTTCTCTTTGATTCACCCCTGTCCTTTGTCCTTTAGCCCTCAACAGAGCAGAGAAAGATGGAACCAGCTTGGCATCCACCCTCTGTCAGGATCCCCAGAAAGCCTCTGCAGTTTGACTGGGGAGCTCTGCCTGGGGAGAGGTGGGCCTGCACCTCCAAACCCTAGATGGATCTTGTAGACAGCACTGGGAAGTGTCTAAAGTTGTCTGGGGAGCAGGTGTCTTTTTATTCTCGGCTGTTTTCATTGTTGCATGTTTGACCTTGTTTAGAGTTAGGGTCAAGAAGTCCAAGACTAGAGTCGGGGTTTCCTTAGTACTGAAGCAGAGCAGGGACTCTTTGGACTAGGAACAACCCTTTTTAGGATGTTAAACTACAACACTGTCGTCTACCCACCAGATGCCAGCAGCACCCTGCCCCCAGTTATGACAATCAAAATGTCTCTAGACATTGCCAAATGTCCTCTGGGAGCAACACCAGCCCACTCGAGAAAGCGAGACACTAACTTGAGACCCGTTGTGGCTAGAAGGCTTGTAGGTGGCAGGGTGACCCTCACCCTCCTCCCTCTACTTGAAGGCCTTGGAAGAATCTTAGTCTTTTCCACCTAGGATGTGGTTAGAGGGTGGGACTGCAGAATCAACTCAGGTTTTACTCATTCAAAGTCTCCTTTAAAGCCTTTGTTACCTTTCTTTCCAAAGTAACTTTTGGCGTTTGGGCATGGGCTAGTCTTCTTACAACACAGACAGGAAAGCAGGTCTGAAGTGTCCAGAATGGGTACCTGTGTTTCTCTGCCCCCCACCAAGGAGCACGGAGTCCTAGCCCTCAATGCTGCAGATGGAGGCTCCAGTTGGAACCCCCTTGGCCTTAGTTCTATTAGAATTCCCAGAAAGCCTCTGGGATTTTCCTGGGAAGCATCCCTGGGGAGGGGTGAGCCTGCACCTCCACGGCCAGGAAGTCATTCCTTTGACCTTAGAAATCAGAGAAAGGAAGGCCTGGTTTGGGGGTCCCCATGGCTCAGGGGGGTGTCTAGCTGAGAGGCAGGGTAACTTTGAGTGCCAGATCTCTAGGGCTGCTAACAGGTTTAGCGTGCCATCTCCAGGTGCTCTGAGGTGTCTGTGTGTATGAAGAGGTGCCTGTGATCTGGGGGGACAGTGTGAGACAGGTGCTCACTACTGAAGGTGTCAGCAGCCTGGTAGGCAACATTGTATCAGGCACCCATCCCTGTATCTCTTCCCTGGGAGCTCCATTGACAGGGTGCTCACCAGCTCTTTCCTTTCAGGCACTTCCCAAGGCCAACCTAGCCCGATTGTGTGTGTGTCGATGGCCCCTCCTGGTGCTGAGTGAGCGAGCATGTGCTGGCGGTCCTCTGCGTGTGTGAGTGCCGGGCCCCGTGCGTGTGTAGGCTGGGTGTGATGTAATATTCAGTGACACAGCGCGGCTGTTCCATTCGTTCACACCACCTCCGCGTTTCTCGGTCCTTCTCACCCCTCCCCCGTGCGGTGGTTCACGATTACTTTTCTCCGGAGTTTTTCAGAGCCACGTGGGGTGGAGGAGCACGTCTCTCACCCCTGATCTTAACGAGGAAGGAATGGGTGTGGAAGTCCAGTGTGGGACCCTGGGTGGGCTTCCCACAGCATTGAGAGCTGAGGTTTAGAACTGGAGATTTCAGAACTGTGTAAGGCCTATGGGAATGACAACTGGATTTCAGAGAAGGCAAACAACTTACCCAAGGTCACACACTACAAAGTGGGACAAGACAAGGGCCAGAAAAAGGCTGGCCTGGTGTCCAGTAGGGCACTCCTGTTCCTGTCAGAGTCACCCTCTGAGCTCCGCCTCACTAAGGATTTTACACCAAAGGAAGCCAGATCCTTCTCTGATCCCTTAATCCCACCCCCATCCACAGGCTCATCAGAATGTCAGCAGCATGGCGGTCACCTCCCCATGCCCCAGGATTATGGGGCTCTTCCTCCAGTTGCACAGCTGGCTAGCTGGCTGGCTGCTATCCGAGGAGAGAAAGCAGGAAGAGCTACAAACCCAGAAGGCTGCTCCCTTGGCCTCAGGTCCCCAACTGAGGTCTAGTTCATCAGGGGCTGGCAAGTTCCCTCACCTTTTTTTTTTTTTTTGCCCAGACTCCCTGTTTGGATTCTCACTCATTCGGTGCTCCTCTCCTCTGGGCCCTCACTGCCCCCCTGCGGTCCTGTCCACCCCTTTCTCTCAGCGGGATTCACTTCCCTCCGTCTCAGTGGTATTCCCTGCAGACCCTTTGAGGAGGGACCCTAGTGGGGGGGCTCCACGGCAGCTGCTGCGTAACAGTGACTCTGATGCCATTTCTGGCCCTCGCTGCCGCTGCCGTGCAAAGCAGCTGTAACCCAAGGAGCTTCATCCATAATTCAGGTTGCGGCTCTCACTGGAGGCAAGGGGGAGGGAGAGGTGGGGGGCTCTGGGCTTCTCTACCCCCAGGCGGGGTTGGAGTGGGCACTCCAGGCAGAGGCAAGGAAGGGGGTTGGGAGAGCACCTCCTCCCTCCCCTCTCCTCTCCCCTTCCCCTAGTGCCATCCCCCTTCTCCCAAACCCCTTCCCTAAGGCTGGCTTCTCACCCTCTTCACAACCACTCCAGGCCCTCCCCTGAGGACCACAGCTCTACTCTAGGTTCCCCTATGCATGTGCTGGGCAGGCACAGTATGTCAGAGGTGGACTGGGAATCCTCAGTCACCATCTAGAACAAATCTTCGTGAGACAGGAAATCATTGAGGGCTGGAAAGCAGAAAAGTGGGCTCCTGGTTGGTAGAACCACTTTCTGTCCTTCTCAGAATCCTTGGTTTCTTCCTTCCCTAGCAGTAAAGGCAGAGGGAAGCCTTTTCTGCAAGCTTCCCTCACTGTTCATCTCTTCACTAAAGTCAGCAGGTAAGCCCCCCAACATGAATGGCTGGCGTGTGGGACCAGAGAAGGACTCAATCTGTTATTGAGCATCTACTGAATGCCAGCACTCCATTTACACCCGTACTCTTTATCCACAGAACACAACCTGTCAGGCCCCTGGGGAGATCATTAGTACAAAGGCCCCAACCTTTCTAGGAAGGAGGAAGACTTCACTATGAAGTCCAAGTGTAATGTGGGATCCAGAACTGAAAGAACATGGACTGGACTGTGGTCCAAGGACCCACTCTGACCTTTCAGAGCCCCTTCCCCATCACACCCTCTGGACAGGAGATGCTGGCCTAGAGGTAAAGGGACTATAGGTACTGTGCCCAGATACTCAATCTTGGGACAATCACAATGCTAGCTGTTTGGCTGTTAGGGTCAGGGAGTGGGGGTGGGAACAGGACAGGATGGACATAGGCTCTTTCCATAGATTTCCATTCCTGGGCTCCAGGCTCTGGTTACTCCAGAGCACAGCACAATTGAGAGTCAAGAAGAGGTGACCAGTGACCAAAGGCAAAGCCAGATCTGGCCACAGGAGGGAGTGGAGAGAGGCTACAACAGTGATATTGATCCCGGAAGGCTAAGGTACCCAGAGCCAAAAGGATCCATTCACCAAGGGATCATGGTCAAAGCCCAAGGGCTGCCAGACCTTGGAGTACCCAGGATCTGAGATAAAGTTCTGAGCTTGTGCCAACCGTTAGACCAGAGGCCCCAGGGAATAAGGAACTTGAGGAGGAAGGGGTGGGGGCAGGGTCCAAGGCAGGAACCAGGGTGCACCACAATAGGGCAGAGATGTCCCAGGAAAAGTAAACAGGCCTCAAGTTGTATAAAGAGGGTACTGGGTCCTAAATACAAGCACCATCTGCACACCTCAAATGCTGCTTCAGAGAAGAGCCAGGGGCCTGCCAGGCAGATGCTGAGGGGGCAGAGGGTGAGGAGGTGGGGGGCCTTGGGAGTGGCATGGGGGCGATGGCATACCAGTGACGCAGGGGCCTGAGGAGGCACCGATGCAGGTGACTGGAGGTTTTAAAGCTGCTGCAAACAGCTTCTCACTCTGCCAGAATGTAACACCCCAAAATAAGCAGCTACTGTGGGGCGGCAGGATCCGACGTCGGGGCTTGGAGATATAAATGGCAGCACTGAGCCAGCCCAGGTACCCACCCCAAGGAGGCTGCCAACCCCCACCGCTCCCCCCACCACACACAAAGTGCTCAGACTCCTTCCTTCATATCTGACCCAGACCTTGAGCTCAGGGTCCTCTGGACTAGCCCACCAGCTACTCCCAGAGAGAAGTGATATAGCAGGCAGGCGCTTTGGAATGGAGGGCTTCCCACGTGGAAGTGGTTACCAGAAGCCTCTTTGTCTACTCCCTGGGTACCATTGCTTCTCTTCCATCCCCCTCTCTGGTTTCTGTTGACAGACGTCCTAATCCATCTCAAAACCTCTACCACGTAGGGATCCCGGCCCCCAACCCTGGTAACCATTTTCCCTGTGTCTGACTCTTACATCTCTCCTCCCTCACTAGCTTCCGCTGGCTTCTAGTACTCCCATCCCCTTTTCATTCCAGTCTCCTAGAGCCCCAGTCCTCACCCTTCCGGTTATCTCCCCCCACCCCGCCCCGTTCTAGCTTTCTATCCCCGTCTGCATCTCTCTCCTGAACTGGTCACCCTCTCCTGTCTCTTTCTCGGTCTTCCCCTAGACCTCAGTTTCCGGTCGTCTAACCTTTATTCCTCCACCTACCCCTCCTTTATCCCTCCTCCACCTCCTCTTTCTCACCCCCACCTCCCTAGACACTTTTCTCATCCTGACTCCCCTCCTCCCTCCGACCCCTACCCTCCCCGCCCCCAGTCTCCAGCCCACACCCTTGGCTGTCACTCAGTGCTCAGAACTAGCCTCCTAGCCCCTCCATCTGTGCGACTAGGCAGGGCTATTAGGGAATCGCTCTCTAACCCCTACCCTCCCAGGCAGACCCCTACCCACATTGCTTGTCTTCCCAGGTGACTAGAAAGTGCTGAGACACCGGGCACGAGGAGTTGCTGAGTCGGCGCTTCCCCAGCCGGCCCGAGTCCTCAGCGTCCCCCGGAGCAGGTGGAGCCGGGACAAGAGAACCTGAGCCTCTTTCTCCTCCTCCCAGCCATCTCGGTCTGCCCTCCGCGTCCCCCCTTGGTCACGAGCTCCCCGCACATTCCCGCAGGCTCCAAGCCCAGTGCCCTCCTGCGGCTGGCAGCTCTGGGGGCGGAGGCGCGGCTCCCGCGCTAAGCGGTTTTTTTGCTCCCTACCCACCCCACCCCCTTCACTGCCCCACCCTCGTGCCCCAGGAGAGGGGCGCCTCTCTGTAGTGTCCTCCCGCCGGCCGGTGTCCCTACCTTGCAGCAGGCGCCGGAGCCCGGGCAGCATCTTGTCTCGACGATCGGGGGAGGGGGCGGCGGGGGGAGGGCGCTCCCACTCGCTCCCTTATCCCGCCGGACAGACGGCGGGGACTCCGCGGGGCTCCGTAAGGACCCGGGGAGTCCCGGGCTACGTAGCGGGGCTGCGGAGGTCTACCCTGCGCCCCCCGGACTCCGTGCCTCTGACGGAGCCATCGGCCCCGACGGGACGGGGCGGGGCAGGACGGGATGGAACGAGCTGAGTTGACCCTGGACACCGGGTGTCCGCGCCCCCTCGGCAACGAGGCCCCGCAGGGAGTCGGTTAGTCGGTCTGTCCGTGCGCCCCGGCTGCTCGCCGAGGGAGAGTGGGGACAGCGAAGAAGCGCTCTTCCCCCCCCCCCCATTCCCGCACTCGCTGGCTCCTCCCTCGCTTCCCGGCCTGCCGGTTTAACCCTTTGCTGGCTACTAGGCGGGAGTAGTTCTCCAGCTAGCCCACTCAGTCTCGGGCCTCCTCCCAACCTTGGGAGATCGGGAAGGCTGTGTTCCCGTAGCCTCCGCGGCGCCATGCCTTTAGAGAAATCCCTTCTTGGTGTGTGTGTGTGTGTGTGTGTGTGTGTACACGCAGTAGTGTTAAATCCCCCCCCCTTTGTTCAGGGTGAGGGTTTCCTCTCCCAACTTTCCCAGATGATATGCAGTTTCTGAGTAGTTTCCCACTCTGCGCCCCTCCTCCTGCCCTGTCCTTCTGGATGGTTTGCGTCCCTTAAAGACTCCAAGATTTCACGTTCTCTTTGGTTCCCAGACTCTCAAGGCGGCTTGTGTAGCTTTAGGATCAGTGTGTATAGGAGTTTGTGAGCAAGTATGTGTCCGCGTGCCCGCGCACTCAGTCGCTTGGGCAGGTATAGCCGAGTGCTGGCTTTTTATTCCAGTCGGGGACCAGGGCGGGAGCCTGAGTGTGTGCCCGTGGTTTCTGCGCTGGGCCGAACGAGGGCTGTGTGAAATTCTGCGCGCGCGAGTTTGGGATGGGAGGCTACGGGAATAAATGTTCTGGTGTGTTGTACCTTACAGGCTTTTACGAATGGGTGTAATATTGGGCGTGCGTGCGGGGTGTGTGTGTGTGTGTGTTGGCGCTCGCGCGCGTGTGTTTACGTGGTATGTCCCAAAGGGTATGGTATCTTATCCCTCGCCAGAGGGCAGAAGAGGACCCAAAAGTGGTAGCCGACTGTTAGCTTCACAGAAACGTCTAACCCTCTTACAGAGGGGAGGATAGGGGCCTCCTAGGGGCCCTAGACTCCTCTATCCTGGCGGAATCAGCCAATCCCTGACCTCAGCGCCTTCTTTTAAAAGCCTCAACGCCCTTTGCCCCAGTCTTGGTCAGTCCAAAGCGCCTAGCACTCGGTTTTTAATAACCACTGTGTGAAGGATACTTGGGGGAGAGGCTTTGGGGAGCATCGCCAAGCGCTTGGCGGCGCGGGCGGGGTTGGGATTGCTGCAGTGGTGCTTACGGCGGCGGGTGCCAGGGCCATCTGGACGCAGTCGGACCCTGCCTGCGACAGCGTGGAAGCATTAGGTGGCCACTCCTGCGAGTAGAGCGGAGGAACTCTTAGTCCAGGCACCTGACTCCTCTTCATACCTGGGCCTGGGTCCAACGCTGTGCACGGCATACAGTCGGCGCTTTATAAATGTTACTCTCATTCTTCTCATTCACTTCATGATCCTTTTATAATCTCCCATTCTTCTCTCGTACTCATTCGATTTCTCTCATTTTCTTCCCCAACTCTTATTCATATTTTATGATCTTCATCTCTATTCTCTTGTGCGCCACCCTCCCTTACTTCCTGTCCTTTCCTCCCCAAAGATAAGTAGATCTCCCCCCCCCCCCCCAGTCTCAGCCTCTTGGCCTCTCCACGTCTGCATGTGTTTCTTCGCCTCTTCTTTGTCTCCACTCCCCCCCCCCTTTCATCTTGTTTCTTGGCGGGGTGTGGTGGTGATGGTGATGGTGATGGTGATGGTAGTTGCTCCCAGTCTCTTGCACCTCACACTGGAGTGCCCCCTGCTGGTTCTATCTTTTGTTGCGTCCGGGGCTCTCAGTTTGGCAGCCCCTGAATTTTCTCTCCTGCTTTTCTTTTCCAGGTAAGGTAGAAACAGAAAGGGGCATATTTATGTCTCTTGTCTCTGGAATAGAGCCCTGCTTTCCCCTGGGTCCTACCCTGTGCAGGGCCCGCTCCTGGAGCGTGCGCGCGGTGAGGGGGGGTGGGGTGGGTTAGTGCTGGAGGGGGCGGCGGGGAGGGAGTGTTGGGGGTAGCAGGGTGGGATTTGGCGTCCTTCCCCGGAATGAGCCGCGGCACAATCTGTCGCTGGGTTTGTTTGCCGAGCTGCCTCCGGAGCGCAATGGGGCTGGCTCCCGGGGAGCGAAATATCACAAGATGCGGAGACAGACGCTGAGGGGCGGGTGGGCGGCGGGCTGACTCAGGTGTGCTTCATCGACTCCCTGGGCCTCAGCTCTTCTGAGAGGGGTGGGAGGGGACACTGGTCCCCAGCATAGGCAGGCAACCAAAGCTTGGAGGGGAGCCCCATCTTGGGATGAGCTGTGGGGAAGAAGGTCCTTAGCTCCAGGTCTCTCCATCAGCCCAAGTTGGGATTCCCTAACAGCCACATGCTTTCTAAGCCACCTCCTTGTACAGGTGTTCGGGTTTCCCACGGTTATCTGTTGACTCACCACTCCCTCCTCTAGACTGCCAGCGTTGTGAGGGCAGGAAATGCTTCTCATTCAGTGTGTTCAACAGGTGCTGAGCAAGGCTGTTGGACCGCTGGCTGGTGGGTGGGAGGGTGGCTAGTAGCGGTTTTCCAGAATCCTACTGTGCATTTGGATTTCCCTGTGGGCTATTCCTACCCCTTGTTTCTCCAGATATTTACGTTTAGGCTCCCCTCTCCTTGCACTCTCTGACAACTCTCTCTGGATTGAGCACCAGCTTTCTCTAAGTACTCCGTCCCATTCACTCTCTTCCTTACGCCTCCGTTACTCACTTGTACATAGAGAATGTAGCACTCCTCAGCCTACATTAACGTCTCCAGCTCCTAAGGGCAGCTGGCCTCATTGCTGTTTCGAGGTCATCGTTTTTGTTTGGTACGGACTGACCCACTAGAAGCAGACCGCGTGAAGAGTTTTTGGGCAGTTAAATGTTCGGAGATCCCAAGGAGTAGACTGATAGCACAGTGTCATCGAGGACTGTGGCCTGGTCATGTAGGCCCATCTCTGCCTAGACAGATGGCCTGGCTCTGGTACATCTTGGCCACAGAGCTGGCCCGCCCTCTGGTGGCTATATGTGGAGCTGCAGTCCCAGTGGAAGACAAAGATCTCTAGAGACGAGTTGATGAATATAGACTAACCAGCCCCGCCCCCCCCCCCCCTTCCCCCCCCCCCCCCAGCAAGCCAGTGTCTGGAGAAAAGCAGGCTTCTAGAAGGACTCGCAGAAAGAGGTGGAATATTAGCTCAAATTGGCACAATATGTCCTCCACGAGCACGAGTGTTCTCATTGTGTCAGTGGGGCCCCTAATCTCTCTGGTGGCCCCATTTTGTGAGTTGACAGAGCCCTCCACCCGCTCCTAAACGCCTCCTGTTTGGCACCTTCAATATTAGAACACTGTTCAGCAAATGTGTATTTTGAGATTGCTCAGTGGTCACAAACACAGAGGCTCTGTCTAGTGCATGCCTCTCTCCACAACTCACTAGTTAAACACATGACCTTCACCAAGTGGCTGAGCTTTCCTGAGCCTCCAGGCTTCTCAAGAAGAAAATGGGAGAGGAAAAAAATTGTGGTTCCCAGATCATAGAGTTGTTTGAGGATTAAATGAGATAAAGCATGAAAAAGAAATCTAAGAAGGTCTCTGACCCTGTGCTCAATAATGCTGAATAATGTCATTACTTATGCTTTTAGCCTACAATGACCTGGAGACTAGATTCTGCAGTGTATGGGTAAATAGCAGAGGTAGAACCTAACTTCATCAGGAGCAAGGTGTGGTGCTAGGTTGTGAGTCCATAGTCATGATGGCCTCTCCATGAGCTGAACTTGACACTGCTACCGTCTCTCAGCACATGCCAAGGTTGCCTAGCCTGATGGTAGGATTCCCAACCTGAAGAAGTTCTAGCTTCAATCTTGCCTGTAAGCGTAACCTGGGGTGGCTTCTCAGGGCTTCAGTTTCCCCACTGTTGAAATGAACATCATGGGGTAGCCGTTCCAAGGGCCTGGCTTTCTGGCATTCCTGGCTCTCTGGGACCTCTGGGAGGGAAGCTACTGAAAGGGAAGTCCGTCAGCCAGATTCTACACTGCTGTGTGAGGAGAGACCTCCCAAGCTATTTTCACTTGTGTCCCGGCTCCATACATTTTAGGGACAGCTATGCCAAGAAGTCATATGACTTCATCAGAAAGGAACATGACTGAGCAACCTCAGTACATACTAACCTCTCTTTCTTTCCTGAAGTCCCATGCAGTGCTGGACTTCAGTCAAGATTTGGTTTCCTGGAGGCACATTAATTCAAAAGTTGGGTCCCACTGCATTGACTGGAGTCCCTCTTGGATGAAAGCCTCTTGTCTCCTTAGACCATGAACTTGTTGACGTGTGTAGTTCAGAGTTCACATTTTCTCTATTTCTACTTATTTTGTGCACACCGAAGTAAGCCCTGTCAATGTCTCTGGCATTTCCATGTCACACATACATTCTGCTGGGGTGTAGGTCATGCTGGTATCTATCAGAGGGTGAAAAATTAAATTGGAGGTGGGGCTGTGTTTAGAGGTCCTGCTTGTGGTGTTTATTAGATGGATTGCCTTGGATATTTTTAGTCTGGGGGCCACGTTAGCAAACAAACAAAGCAAAATGAAAACAAAACAAACAAAAAAACCAGTAAGTCCAACATCCATATTGCTATAACCACAGATCTTTCCATTACCTTTTTGAAGATAACACATAAGGCTGGGTGTTTTGGTATCTCTGGGATCCTCTTTGGGATCTTTCTTTAGTTATGTAGCGAGCAGATAAAGCAGAATAATCTTTCCCCCTGGGTTCCACTGAATTTTCAAGGGAGGCAAGTTCATGGGAGGAGGGGATTGAAGGACAGTGGTGAGGAGAAGAGCCACAAGCCTTAGAAGGAGGGACCTAAGACCCCTACTGACTGGGGACTGCAGTCACTGCCCAGTCCAGGCCCCTATTACAATACCCTACTGACAGATATCTCTGCCTCTCAGTCCATTTTCTCAACTAATCTGTGAATTAATCTTCCTAAGGTGTAGTCTTGCTCATGCATCATTCTGCTCAAAAACTTGAGTGGCCAAATCTGGCTAGCAAACGATTCCTATCTGTGGACTCTGAGGCACTCACTGGAATCTAGCACATGAATTGAAAGACTTCAATAGACAAAGAGGTGAGGGATGTGGCTGGCTGCTTCACCCAGTGGATAGGCAGAGAGCAAACAGATACTTGGAAAATAGTTCAAACTGTTTGTGATCAAAGAGATGGAAATGAAAGCTGAATCAGGGTAGCATTTCAGACTGATTAAATTAGCAGAATTTAACAGACATCATCATCCTGCGCTGGCAAGGCTGGGTAAAATCTGTGCTGGCGAGTCTTTGGAAGCAGTGTGCAAGTCTGCAAAACAACCAAGTGAATATGTAGCAAGAGCCTTGAGAGTATTGTTATCTTTTGACCCACTAAGCCTGCTTCTGGGAATTGGTCTAAAGAACATAATTCAGTAGGTGAAAACAGCCCCCAGGCATGCCACTGGAATCCCTCTTTCATTTCTCCAAGCAGTGAGATGGTTAAGAAAACCACGGCTGCTCTAGTCAACGCAAGACTATACAGCCACAAAAATGGTAATAATCAAGGATATGCAGAAACATGGAAACCGTTTATAACGTGTTTGTTGATAAAGGGCAGGACACAAAATTTGCATGAATACTGATTGCAGGCATGCAAAATAAGTACTCATTTACAAAGTCAAGATGAGAATATGCAAAAATGAAAATTGTCGACAGTTGGGAGAGTGATGGGTGATTTTTCTTTTTTGCTTAACTGTCTTCTTTGTTAATAATGTTGAAATTTATTTCCATAATGGAACAGGTTCTATAACAACAGGACCTTATTTGGTCAATGAAGGAAAACTTGTTAGCTTACACTCACTGTAATTACAGTTGTTACACTTCATACATTCCAAGAAGTGAGTGAACGCCTTGTGCGTGCGACTTCATCTTTGCAGGCATCCTGTGACATAAAATTATCACTCCCATTTTATAAATTAGGAATCTGTGTTCTGGTGTGGCTAGCCCACCTGTCCAGCCAAAGAATGGGGGCTTTAACTTTAGTCTGTTTGATTCACAGAACTCATGTTGAATTCTAAAACTGGCATTGTATATTAGTGTTTGAGAAACTCCAGCCACTAATGTATTGCCCTCATGATTTTGAAGATAGCTGTGGTTCACGTAGCGTGTAACATGAATCACTTAGTTTTAAAATTTCAATCAAATCACTTTCAAAACATTTAAATTCTTTTATTAGCATTTTATTTATAAAGCTATTCCTTATTTACTTGCTTTCTTATTTATTTATTGTTATTTTATGTCTATGAGTGTTTTGCCTTTGTGCCTGGGTGTTAGATCACTTGGAACTGAAGTTATAGATGGCTGTGAGTCACCATGTGAGTGCTGAGAACTGAAGCTGAGTCCTCTGGAAGAGCAACAAGTGCTCTTAACAGCCATTTCTCTAACCTTCCCATTGCCTATCTATGTATCTATGCATGTATGTATGTATGTATGCATGCATGTATGTATGTATATATGTATGTATTCATCTATGTATGTATGTATA
>JADRCH010000300.1:1374320-1549175 GCA_019843965.1 Rhynchomys soricoides
TATCTATCTACCTACTTACATATTTATTTTTGTTGTGTATAATATATGTGTACACATTCATGTGTGGTCACAGGCATGTAGAGGCCAGAGATTGATGTTGGGTGTCTTCCTCATTAACTCTTCATCTTAAAAAGTTATTTATGTATGTGTGTGTGTGTGTGTGTGTATGTCTACATGTGTGTTTGGGCACAGGTGTGTTGTTGCCCAAGGAAGTCAGAAAAGGGCCTCATAGACTATGTCATCAGATACTCTGGAACTGGAGCTGCAGGGAGTAGTGAGCTGCCTGATGTGAGTCCTGGGAACCAAACTTAGGTCCTTTGGGAGAACAGTGAGAGAGGAGCTGAGCCATCTCTCCAGCCTTTTCACCTGTTTTTTTTTTAGGGATTGTGGAATTATTTCTTAAGTGTGTTGGTTGTATTTTTGACTGCACAATAGAATATCAACATTTACAGCTAAGAATCAATGATCTTGTGTATCTTCCTTTGGGTGAAATCTGACTTTGCCATACAGTGAGTGTCGGTCTCTCATTCCAGTGTTGCATTTTCTACCTTCCCTTCTTTCTTCCACTTCTGGGCCATGAATCAGCCCCTTCTTTTCTCCTCAGCCTGAGCTTTCCTGGCCCTTCTTACAAGAAGCATTCAGAACTGTACCCTCTACTTCAGGGACAACACTGCCCCAGGCCTTGCCTGGGTCAAATCTGGATCAAAGTCATTCCTAGAGAAAACTTCGGTTCAGATACTTGCCTGCTATAGTACAACTGCCTGGGACTTTGTACACCTTTTGTCTGATGGCTTTTCAAATGATCAGATATGTTTTTGTTTGTTTTTCTTTTTCTTTCTTTCTTTCTTTATTTACCCACCCTTGTTTGTTTGGTTTTCAAGACAGGGTTTCTTTGTGTAGCCTTGGCTGTCCTGGAACTAGTTCCATAGACCAGGCTGGCCTTTAATTCACAGAAATTCACCTACTTTTGCCTTCCCAGAGCTGAGATTAAATACATGGACCACCCACCACACAGCTCAGATGTGCTTTTAAAAAGATTTATGCTTTACACCTTAGGAATATGAAGCCTGCCATGAGCTAAGGATTTGCTTAAATCAAACAGAACAGGTATTGAAAACCAGACATGTTGGCCTTTGCCAGTGATCCCAGCCCTGGAGAAGTAGAGGCAAAAGGATCAGAAGTTCAAGGACATCCTTGACTACATAGTGAGTTCCAGGGAAGCTTGGAGGTGCTCAAGACCTTGTTTAAAAACAAAACAAACATAACAAAGCAAAATGTGAGGATTCAAGTCTGCTGTCACTGGGTTCCCATGAGCCTTCAGTCCACTGCTCTGCACGTGAGCCTTATTCATGACAAGGATCATCTAACAGGCCAGCCGTTCCTTTCTGTGTACCCTTAAAGTTGATCTATGAGTTGCTTGCCTCCCCAGAATGTGGAGAAAAGAGGCACTCTCATCTATCACGGGTACGGGTGTTAATTGGTATGGCTGCTTTGAAGGTCAGTTTGATAAATGGCTATTAACTTTAAGATGTACATACTCTTTGATCTAGAAATTCACATTTTAGGAAGCAATCCTGCAATTATTCTTGAAGTGTGCACGTGGATATCTGTAGACTGAGAGCAATGCAGCCTTGTTTGTAGTTGCTTATTGTATAGTCAAAGAACCTTGTGTCACCAATGAGGCATTAGGGATGCAAAGACTACTCCGTATATATATAAATAGCTCGAAACTGTCATTGAATTTAATACAATAAAAAGAAGAATGAGGGTCTGTATGTTCGTTTATGGAACAGAATTAAACATGTGTGTGTGTGTATGCGCGTGTGCACGCACACACACACACACGTAATTTTTTTAAAAAGATTTATTCATTTATTATATATGAGTACACTATTCTGTCTTTAGACACACCAGAAGAGGGCATCAGATCCCATTACAGATGGATGTGAGCCACCATGTGGTTGCTGGGAATTGAACCCAGGACCTCTGGAAGAGCAGTCAGTGTTCTTCACCGCTGAGCCTTCTCTCCAGCCCAACATGCACATACTTTTAAAAAATTAAAAAAAAATCAAGTTAAACTCCTCCATTGTTGGTGGGATTGCAAGTTGGTACAACCACTCTGGAAAGCAGTCTAGCAGTTCTTCAGAAAATTGGACATTTTCTGAAGGAAAATTACCTGAGGACCCAGCTGTACCACTCCCGGGCTTAGACCCAGAAGATGCTCCATCATGCAATAAAGACACATGCTCCACTATGTTCATAGCATCCTTATTTGTAATAGCCAGAAGCTGGAAACAACCCAAATGTTCTTCTACAGAGGAATGGATACAGAAAATGTGGTAAATTTATCCAGTGGAGTACTATTCGGCTATTAAAAATGATGACTTCATGAAATTCCCAGGGAAATGGATGGTACTTGAAAATATCATCCTGAGCGAGGTAACCCAATCACAAAAGAACATACACAGTATGCACTCACTGATAAGTGGATATTAGTCCAAAAGCTCCGAATACCCAAGATGCAATTCACAGACCACGTGAAGGTCAAGAAGGAAGACCAAAGTGTGGGTGCTTTGGTCCTTCTTAGAAAAGGGAACAAAATACTCATGAGAGCAAATATGGAGACAAAATGTAGAGCAGAGACTAAAAGAAAAGCCACCCAGAGCCTGTCCTACCTGGAGATTCATCTCATATACAGTCACCAAACCCAACACTATTGTGGATGCCAAGAAATGCTTGCTGAAAGGAGCCTGATATAGCTGTCTCCTGAGTGGTCCTGCCAGAGCCCTACAAATACAGAGGTAGATGCTCACAGCCAACCATTGGTCTGAGCACAGGGTCCCCAATAGAAGAGTTAGAGAAAGGACTGAAGGAACAGAAGGGGTTTGCAACCCCATAGGAAGAACAACAATACCAACCAGCCAGACCCCTCAGTGATCCCAGGGACTAAGCCACCAACCAAGGAGTACACATGGCTCCAGCTGCATATATAGCAGAGGAGGGCCTTGTCAGGCATCAATGGGAGGAGAGGTCTTTGGTCCTATGAAGGCTTGATAGATGCCACAGTGTAGGGGAATCGAGGGCGGAGAGGCAGGAATGGGTGGGTGGGGGAACATCTTCATAGAAGCAGGGTGAGGGGGATGGGGTAAGGGGTTTCTGGGAGGTGGGGAATCAGGAAAGAGGATAACATTTGAAATGTAAATAAAGAAAATATCCAATTAAAATATTTTTAATATATAAAATATATTTTAATATATACATTTTATATATTAAAATGTTTTAATATAGAAAATATCTATTTAAATATATTACTATATAAATTATATATATATATCTCACACTCAGAGTTAGGGAGATGGCTGAGTGGGTAAAGTGCTTGCCCCGTAAACACATAGACCTAAGTTTGATCCCCAGAAAACAGGGAGAACAAACTAGCTCGGTGGTACACAGTTGTTATCCAGAGCTAGGTGGATATCTTGAACTTTCTGGCAGGCCAGCCTAGGCTACTTGGTGAGCTCCAGGTCAATGAGATACACCATATCAAAAAACCAAGATGGATATTCCTGAGAAACAACATCTGATGTCTTCTGACCTCTGTATATATACACACACATGTGAAAGGTATCCCTCATGAGCAGTGTCACAGGAGCATGCATACACATACAGAGACACAGACACACTAAAACAAAGTTAAAGATACTGTTAAGAACATAAGGGACAACAATTTAACAGCATGTTACCACCTGTGTGGAAAAACAAGTGGGATGAAATATTGATACAATTATACACACAGTGTATCATTATATGCAGAGACTGTCTCTGGAAGTCTCTGAGGAAATAGTAACAAAAGCTGGCCAGCATTATGAGTTAGGCTGGAAGGCTGGGCTGGGCTGGGAGGGCAGGGACTGGTCCTGACACTAGGTTTGCACAGCTGACTACTGGAGTCTTAAGCTCATTGGGTGAATTTGGTGATACGATATAAGTAACAATAATCATGGAGAATCTAACTCCTTCAACATCTTCTTGCGCCTACATTGGATGCTCTTGATACTGTCTTGATAGCTCTCTCTCTCTCTCTCTCTCTCTCTCTCTGTCTTTCTCTCTCTCTCTCTCTCAAGAGGGATGTGGGAGATCAAGCCTAGGGCCTCACAAATATTGTCCATGTGTTCTGTTTCCAAGCTATGACCCCCTGCCCTGGACTAATGTTTCACTGTATAACCTTTTGTACATTTTTTTTTAAAGCCTTGGTGCATGTATTATCTCTTTAATAATTCAACATTTAACATCTAAAATTAAAAACAGAAGAAATTCTTGCTTGGGTCATCCATGTAAGAGTGGGGACTTTCTACTCTGCAGGGGGAGCCTTAGTACATGTGAACTGTTGGGGTGTTGGAGTCTAAACCCCACTTCTATAGCACTCCAGGACCTAGAGTCCTCTCTGCCGTGTCCTTTTCTTTTCCTGATATGTAACTGGGGAACTCCCTCTGTAGACCAGGCTGGCCTTGAACTCAGAAACCCACCTGCCTCTGCCTCCTGAGTGCTGGGATTAAAGGCGTGTGCCACCACTGCCCAGCCGAATTTGATTTTTTAAAAACATAATCTTTTAATAGCTGTGTGGTGGTGGCACATGCCTTTAATCCCAGTACTCAGGAAGCAGAGGCAGGCCTATCTCTGAATTTGATGCCATTCTAGTCTACAGATCCAGTTCCAGGACAGCCAGAGCTGTTATAAAAAAAAAAAATGCTGCTTCAAAAAAATTCAAAAGGCTTTTTGTTGTTGTTGTTTTGTTTTTAAAGATAAGATCTCTCTATGGAACTCTGGCTAGCCTTTCACTCACATAGATCTGCCTGCCTCTGTCCACCAAGTGCTGGAATTAAAAGTGTGCCCCACTATGCCTGTCTGATGCTGCTATTGAACCCACAGCATTTGAAGTGACCTTTGGCATATAGCAACCATTCAACAGTTTTTTCAGCAAACAACTGAAGGACCCTGCCCGTATTAGGTCTGTTTACAGGAATGTGCCATAAAGAGAGAACTGAGAAATCAAGCAGCCTCAAACACAAATACACAGCTAACGCACAGAGAGGTCTATGATGAACTAGTGGGGGCCATAGAGAGTGCCTGCTATTCTGTGGGGGTCGATGTGACAGCCATCTTGTTGGAGCTATTTGTCCACATTCTCCTAAACTCACTTGCTTCGGACCTCTTTGTTGGTAGCCAGCTTCATCTAAAACGTCTAGATTTGGTTCAAGACCCTTTTGTACTCTTAAAGCCTGACACCATGTGGGAAGGGAAGACAGTATAGTAAGTCCAGATTCTAAAGTTAGAGGATGATAAGTCAGGCCTGCCCAAGCTGCATTCTGTAGCTCTGGCTGTTCCAGCAGGAAGAAGCCCAGTGAACAGGATGGAGCCTTCAGGAAGCCTGTTGCCTTTCTTCCTCAGGACAGGTCCTCTGATTGAGCTGCTGTCTGGCTTTGGGAGGTGAAAGAGAGGTTGCTGCTAGGTGCTACTGTGAGCCCAGTGAGATTTAGCATACTTGGTCTAAACTGGCTTGACTGGAACATGGAGTTTCAGCAGTAGACTTTGACCCTGCCCCTCTGGCCCCCTCAGGTTCTGTACCTGAGCCTCCTCATCACTTAACTAAGCAATGGCACCTCTTAAGTGTCAGTTCTTTTGGGGTAAGATATCTTTCAGCTATGCGCGAATATGTCTCTTTTGTCCCAGGGAAGTGTTTATACACGCAGGGAGCACTCAAGTCTCCGCTGAAAGAAAGGGCCAGCTCAGACCAGACTCTGCCTGAGCTCTTCAAATAGGTGGGGTGAAGAGGAAGTATTGTGGACATTCTTTGCTTTGCAAATTGCAGAGAGATTTGTTAATGCCAAAGAGAGAAAGAGAGGAAGAGAGAGAGAGAGAGATACAGAGAGAGACAGAGAGACAGAGAACCACTTTTCAGAGAGGAAACTGCCATATGAAGCTCTGAAGGGTAGAGATTGAGGTTCAGCAAGAGATACAGCAAAGAGAAAAAGTAGGGCCTTGAGCTTGTATTAACTCTATCCCCTCTACAGGAACATTCATGATTGTTTTTCTTCTTAAATACACCACACACACACACACACACACACACACACGATAAATGTAATAACATTTATTAAAATTATTTGGTATTATTGCTGTGTGTGTGTGTGTGTGCGCGCGCGCACGCACGCCCATAGGTTACAGAGCTCGATCACCCAGGTCACCAGGTGTGTACAGCATGTACTTTTAACCAATAAGCTGCCTTACTGTCACCATTTATACTGAAAACAGAACGGAAGGGAGTCTGGGTTGTGGCTCAGTTGGTGGAGTGCTTGTCTAGCATATACCAAACTCCTAGGTTCAATCCCCAGATGTTAGCAAGCCCAGCACTTTGATAGTAGAAGAAAGAGGATCAAGTTAAGGTCAGCCTCAGCTACATAGTGAGTTCAGATTGAGCTACAGGAGACCAAAAAAGGAATGAAAGGAAGGAAGGAAAGGAAGGAAGGAAAGAAGGAAGGAAGGAAGGAAGAAAGAAAAGAAAAGACAGAAAGGAGGAAAGATAGGAGAAAGGATACATATTTTGAAACACTGTGCCATCTGAGTGTAGGTCTTGCCTGATCATCACAAATTCTCCCTGGAGAAGCTCCTCTCTACAAAGGGGGACTCTCCAGCCCTTACGAGATCCAGCCACTAAGATAGAGCAGTGGGTCTGGGTACCAGCTGAGTTCAGTCTGTAGTAGGAAAGGGGGGCTGAGTGGTGGAGGGAAGTGTGAGGAGAACAAAGAAGCTTCAGTTCCTGGCAGCTCCCAGGGGATGGTCCACAAGAGCAGGAAACCATTAATCTGCTTGGCATGTTATACCCAAAAGCCGTTTCAGAGATGAATACACTATATGCGTTACTCAGAAGGAACATCTTGTTTGATAAAGTTCTATGTGATGAGTTTGTACAAGAATTTCTTTTCTTCAAGGGATTAGCTGGTCAAGGGATGACCTTGCAAGCACAAGGACCCAAGTTTCATCTCTAGAAACCACATGAGAGAAAAAGAAAAAAAGAAGAAAAAGGAAAAGAAAGGAAAGCTAGGTGTGGTGGTTTGTGTTTGTAATCCCAGCAGAGGGGAGGTGGAGACAGTGGATTCCTAGAACTAACTGAGCAGTCAGTCTAGCCTAATTGACACTGTCTCAGAAGAAGGTTAGTGGGGGTTGGGGAGATGGCACAGCTGGTAGGGGCCCTTGCCACCAGGCCTCTAATTTTTAAGTATACATCATTATGGCACATGTCTAACACACACACACACACACACACACTCACACACACACACTCACACACACACACACTAGAGAGAGAGAGAGAGAGAGAGAGAGAGAGAGAGAGAGAGAGAGAGTTAGCAGTTAAGAGTTTGATTCGCTGCATGGCAGTTAACCATTCCAACCCCCACTTCTGGTTTCCATAGGCACTGTGTACATAACACACAGAGATATATGTAGGCAAAACACTCATACACATAAAAAGGACAAATCTCAAAAATAAAAATGTTTTCTTTTTAATTATGTGTGTTGGTGTGTGCACATGAGTACAGGTGTCTGTGGAGGGCAGAGGGGACTAAACTCAGGTCTGCTGCAAGAACAGCATGTGTTCTTAACTGCTGAGCCATCTCTTCAGCTCCTATGTCATGTATATAGTTCAGAGTACTAACCACTGAGGCACTGTATGATAAAATGTCTTGGACATAAAACAGGATTCCTACAAGACTACAGATGAACTTTCTGGGTTATTCTAGAAAAGAATGTCTATTGGGACAGCCTTGGGTAAACCATTTCAGGAAGGAGAGACTGCAGGAGAGATACATGGACTATGGCTGCATCAATTTCTTCATTCCTAGGCCCTTCATCCCGTCCTTATAAAGGGATGTAGCAACTGTTCTCCCTGGTAGAGCCCTCAATTTCCTGAGGGAGAGAGGCTGCCCCTCACTGTGTGCATTAATAAACAGTCCTGTCTGTTGAAGGTCAGACCCCTGTCTCTTTCTCTGTCTTCTGTCTCTTTACACTGCCACTGAGATCTAACACATTCCAGTGAACTTTTACATATGTGCATGTGTCCTGGTTAGGTGTATGTCAACTTAACAGAAGTTAACATCATTAATAAGGAAGGAGCCTCAGTTGAGAAAATGCCTCTATAAGTTCAGGCTATAGGCAAGCCTTTGAGGCATTTTCTTAATTAGTGATAGAAATGAGAGGTAGAGGTACCATCCCTGGGTTGGTGGTTTTAGGTTCTTTAAGAAAGCAGTCTGAGCAAGACATGAGGAGCAAGCTAGTAAGTAGCACCCCTCCAAAGCTTCTGCATCAGCTCCTGCATCCAGGTTCTTGCCCTGTTTGAGATACTGACTTACTTCAGTGATATGGAAGTGTAAGCAGATAAACCCTTTCCTCCCCAAGGTGCTTTGGTCATGGTGTTTTGTGACAGTAAAAATGACTCAAACTAAGCCAGCAGGTGTATTACCTGCAACTCAAAGGCTGGTGCTCACCTCTGTCAAGGCTGCTTTGGGAGCTATGGAGCTGAAATGGCCAGTCCTGGCTGGAGGAAACAGGAAATGGGTGTGTGTGTTGAAGCTTTGAAGTTGTAACCCAAGCCTGGTTCTGGCCTACTCTCTGCTTCCTGTTCCTCCAAAACACAAGGGAAAAACCACTCCATAAGCTCCTGCCACCACGATGGATGATGTTCTTGAACTGTGAGCCCAAATAAATTGCTGATTCCCTGAGTTATTTCTTTCAGGTATTTCGCTACAACAGTGAGAAAGTAACAATTTCAGAAGGCTTTCTGAATAAGACAACAAACCACCCTTCCCCTCAGAGGTAACTAATGGTCCTTCTTCTATCCCTCTCAATTAGCTTTGCCCATCTTGACCTTTACACAAATGGAATGGTACAAACATTGTCTTTTTTCTTGTTCCCTCTCTTCTCTCTCTTCTCTCTCTCTCTCTCTCCATCCCTTCCCCCTCAGCTCCCCTCCCCTCCCCCTTTCTCCTCTTTCTTCAGAGTCTTCTGCATCCCAGACTGGTTTCCTATACATTATGTAGCCAAGGATGACCTTCAACTTCCAAAGGCTTTATGTTTGTGGAGATGTATCCATTGTGTGAACAAAGACAGTTTGTTTATATATATTCTTATTGGTGGACTACAGGCCTAGGCCTCTTCTGAATAAAGCTATTGTGAAATCCCTCCTGCTCTCACATGGTGGGGACACACACACATACTCATTTCTTTCAGGTGAATTTTAAGTGGAATTGCTTGGCCAAAGGGCGGGGGTGGGAGTTCATGATGTGGAGACTTGGAGAGGTAAAATTTCCTTTCCTGTGTGTTTCTGGTGAGGGTGGGTCTCAAGGAAGATTCTGGAGGTCATGGAGGGCAGAAAGGAAGCAGCAGTCACTTTGTAGCGCAAACAAATTGTGCCTAGTCTCTGGCAGGCCTGACTGGCTTGTGTCCATAGCTGGCTCTCTTTTGCTTGGCTTCTGCTCTAGGGTCAGGAGTGTCTGAGGTGACTTCCAGTGAAGGCCCTTGGCTTCAAAAAGATACAGCACATACGACTGCAGCAAGAACTGACTGGGGTTTAAGGTTTCAGTCCATCCTCTTGAGGTTCCATTTCAAGAATATGAGGTCTAGCTTGTTCTGTACCTCCCTTACTTTATGTCTAATCATGGCTGTCTGACTTGAGGAAGCTCTAGGATGAGGTAATCCATGTCATATGGCTTGGTCATTGTTCATAATTAAGTAAGACCAAATCCCCATAACATGCAGGATGGACAGGGACACACACACACACACACACACACACACACACACACACACACGGTGTCTATTCTTGATTGTCAAGTTGACTACATCTGGAATTAACTAAAAACCTTAAGCCACTAGGCATATCTGTAAGGAATTTTTAGTTTTTTGGAGCACTTGAGGTCTGAAAACCCACCTTAAATTTGGGCCACCCTCTCATGGTAGCCTATATAAAGGACAAGGGAGAAAGAAACATTTGTTCTTTGCCTGCTTGTCCTTGCTCTCAGTGGGAAGTTCATCCCTTCACTGCCATTGGGGCCTACATCTTCATTGCAATATACACCAAAGACCAGCTGAGACATCCAGACCTGTGGACTGAACAATGACTGTATTCCTGGTCCTCTGGTGGGTAGACAGCCATTGTTGGATTAGCTGGACCACAGCCTGTAAGTCACTCTAATAAACTTCCTTTAGGTAGAGATAGATTCATATTATCAGTTCTCTTCCTCTGGAGAACACCCACAGTCATACATACATACACTTGTACATATACACACTTGCACCCACACACAGAGTCATACACAATGCACACTTATACACACACATGCAAACACACTCATACACAAATGCACACACAGGTGCATACTCATATACAATTCATACACAAACACAGTTGCACACACAGTGCACAGACACTTGTATACACATACACACTTGCATGCACACGCATACTACATGCTCATGTGTGCACACACACATGCTTGTACACATACTTGTATACACATACATACTTGTAAACACAGACACACACTTGTGCACACACTCGTGTACACACTTGTACGTACACACATATACACACTCACACACACAGAGTGGTTCTTTTCTCTGGTTGAACCTGGATGATTCAGTGGGTGTTTATTTAACACCACCGCAAACTGCCAGACACTTAAAAAGCAACTGCTCCTACACACCCCTCTGGTTGTTGCAGCGTCGCCTTACCCTGTTGTTTTGTTCTTTTGGATTTTTACCCATTCTGCTAGGTAGGTGGGTATTTTCATAAAAAAAAAAAAAAAAAAAAAAGGAGCTTTCTTTCAGCTTTTTACAAAACTCAGGAATAAGAAACTGACTCTTGAGCTGCAAATCTTAAAAACGCAGCGCTGTCATTTGCAGTGAAATGATGGGGCTGGAGGCCACCATGCCAAATGGAATAAGCCAGGCATAGGAAACAACAAGGCAGGATGTTCTCTCTCCTAGATAGAAAAAGAAAGTCGTTCTGAAAACTAGACAAGAGGCTCCCAGAGACTGGAACAGCTGCTGCAGGGAGGGGTGGAGAAGGTTGAGAGGAAATGACCCTGCATGCTGTGTACATGTATGAAAATTCACATTCTCATCAGTACGTACAATTCGTATGTGCTGATAAAAAAGCAAGAGCTTGTCCGAGGAAAGACTTTGGTAGCTGAAGGAAGCTATGTGATATGGAATTATACCTTCACCCCTCATTGGCTGCATGATCTTGGTTGACTATCTCTCTGGGCTTCAGCTTTCTCATCTATGAAATGAATTATTCATCATCGCTAACAAGTATCGATTGCTTCCCAGATGCCAGACGCAGCTCTAAGTACTCCATGTGTATTCGGCCATTGAGTTCTCTTGATTCACACTGGGGTGGGGGCTACCATGACTCTCAACTTAGATAATGTGTCCTGAGCATGTACACTGCAGACTCACGGTTCAAACATGGACGGTCTGGCTTCTGGCACCATGTCGTCCATCTTCAAGCCTCCACCATACGGAAATGTGGGGATAGGATGATAATGTGGATGTACAGGCTCCTGACAAAGCAGCAGGGCTAATATGGAGGGCAATCATGTCCTCCTCCTCCTCCCCCTCCTCTTCTCCATCCTCCCTCTCCTCCTCTTCTTCTGTAGGTTGCAATTAGATCTTGCCGTTAGTTTTGTTAAACTGCAGGAATGAACCCAAGCAAGCACTTGAGAAATCCAGCTGGAATCATGACAAAGACATCCAAAAGGTACTTGCTCCCTAGGATCTAGAAAAATCCAGAGCTATCCAGAGATGACACCTAGGACACTTTGACTTAGATATTTTGGTCCTTGGCAGGCAGGAGGCTTTGGAGGCGTGTCAGGCTTCACCTATGTGTCAATCCATCAACTTCCTTTACTGACTTTGTACTGAATAAAGAACCTCCTGGTATTGATTTTCTTTCCCAAAAGTCTGTCCTTCCTGAAAGAGATTGTGCTGACCAGCCAGCCTCAAAATTCCCAGCTGCTAGGGGCTTTCGTTTCTCAGTGTAAATTAGTAAATTGCATTTAGGGTTCATCAGTCAGACTCTTGTGAGTTTGTTTAGAGTGAGTTATCTCCTCTATAACTAATCATAACAACTCACTGTCCAGGGGGGTGAGTGAGAAAAATACCTTCAGTGCAGTAAGAGGAATGTTCACAGAATGTTATGAAAGGGACAGAGAGTGTAGACCTGCAAATGAAGACAGGGACATTTGGGATGGCTTCCTGGAGGCCAAGAACTGGCAAAGGAGGGCATAGACTTCTGCTTGAACACTGTCCCCGAAGCCTGCCTGAGTTAGAGGTGTGTCTCTTCCAACTCACTGGCTGAGTGTCTTAGCCAGGTTTCTGCATCTCTCTGGTCTTCATCCTTAAAGTTCTTATAATGATAGTGTCCAATATGGGGTGGTGTGGGCATCTGATAATTCCAGCTGTCTTGAAGTGTCCTGGAGAACTGATTTCAGGACTTGTCCCACCCAGGATCTCCAAATCCACAGATGACTAAGACCTTTCTATACAATTTCATTGTATACATATATGAAACGCTCAAAAATAAAGAAAAAAAAGAAATGACTAGTAAATTTAAAAAAATAGCACAGTATTTACATTTTAGCCTAAGCACCTTTTCTCTTATACTTGACATCATTTGATTATTCATGATAGGTGTGTGTGTGTTGCATGCATGTGATGTGAGTGGTAGGTATTTGTGGGTGTGCAAATGTATCGGCCAGTGGAGGGTGTTGGGGTCTCTTCCTCTGACACACTTTATCTCACTGTCTTGAGACTCTGTCTCTCACTGAACTGGTAGTTTGCTCTTTTGACAAGATTACCTTGCCAATGAGCTCCCAGAATCCACTTGACTCTGCTCCACGGATGCTAGGTTACAAGCATGTGGCTTTGTACTGAGAATTTGAATCCAGGTTCTTTATGATTGAATAGCAAACATTCTTACTCATTGCTCCACCTCCCTAGCTCCTATGCAAGGCACTGGATACAATGTAAATGTTATGCAAATAGTTGTTAACTGTAGCTGGTCACCATGGTACACACTTGTAATCTCAGCACTCTGGAGCCAGGGGCAGAAGAATCAGCCCATGCTCAGCTTCACAGTGATTTCAGGGCCTGTCTGGGCTACATGAGATTCTGACTTAAGACAAAACAAAACAAAACAAAACAAAACAATACATAACAAAACATGTAGCAATAAATGACAAAGAAAACAATTCATACATATTTAGTATAGATGCGCTCTCTCATCCCCCATACCCAGAATATTTGACCTGCAGTTGGTTGGATCTTTTGTTGCTGAATCTCCAGATAGGGCGGACTGTGTCCTATAAAGCTCTTAGCCTGATGCCTGGCTCACAGAGGACACTTAGTAAATGGATGTCATTACTGTTGCCATTATGAATGCCCTGAAGGGCATTTCCGCAGAGGGCATTTCTGGAAGGAGTTCATTTGGCACTGGGTACATCCTCAGGTCCTAAAGACTGTTCTGTGAGTGGTGACCCTTAGGTTTCAGATGTGCAGGGCAGAATGTTCTTTGTAGTAGAAGGATCCTTCTTTGAGAGCAATCACAGCCCATTCTGTGGTTTAGCAGCTGAGAAGAGCTCCATGCACAATTTGCAAGAGCTCATCAGTTCGTGGTTTCTGAGTCACTGTTGGGTCATTTCAGCTTTCAAACAGATCTGGCTGTTCTCTGGGCCGGAAGGGCAGTGCTTGGAGACAACTGAACCTTACCAGAGATCCTTGTTCAGGATGAGCCTTTGCAAAGAAGAGAAGCATTTCAGCAACTAGGGCCGAGAGATGCTCTGTTTTTGTTTCTAGGGAAAGAAATGGAGGCCCCTCAGGGCCAAGTGGACCTCCACTTGGTAAGGTCCAGCTGCAGAACTGAGTAGCTCCTGAGTCCCCTGCTTTCTTGTCCCATGCTTGTCCACAGATTCTTGTGGGTCCTACCTTAATTTTGCCACAAGCTCACTTCTGGATTGGAACAAGACACGAGGAAAGGTAGAGAATGATGGCCAGGCATGCTTAGAGGGTATTTGGAGTCCTATCTTCCAACTATCCCCAGATATTTAAGCAAGAGTATCCAGGCTTGGTGGGGCAGAAACAAAGGCAGACCACAAGCTTAAAGCAAAGGAATCCCAAGAACAGAAAACAGAAAGAATGTCCTGTTTCAGTCAGATGAAGCAGGTTTGGAGATCCAATAGAAATGCTAGCCATTAGAACCTAAGAAAGCTTTGATCTCTAGTTTCCCTCAGAGCAACACTGAGTTAAGGGCCTTGCATCCTGTGACCATTCTGAGGTGTGTGTGTGTGTGTGTGCGTGTGTGTGTGTGTGTGTGTGTGTGTGTGTGTGTTCCATTCCTGCCCATGTCATAGCTCCTGTAGCCATAATTAGCCTGGTGTCACATGCTTTCCTGTCCCATCTGGGGCCTTATCTTGCCAGCAAGACTTAATGGCTTGGTCCCAATAGGCTCACAGATCCTTTGGGAGAACAGGGATTTGAGCTAAATTCGAGCTCTGGTCAAGACCCTAAGCAGTAGCTGAGCAGCAGGAACCAGAGGAGTTGAGAAGAGACTCTGAGGGATGGAGAGCTAGAGAGAAGCAGAGAAAGAAATGGTGGGGAATGAAGAACCATGTGAGGAGAGAGCCACACATGGAGTCTGGGTAGGAAAGGGAAGAGTTAGTTAGGGAGCTCATGGATGAAAGACAAAAGCCAGGCAGAACCAGAGGATAGAGTTTACTGGAACAGTGAATATAACCCCATAAATTAATTAGCACCACTCACCTAACAGACAACAAGGGCTGACCTCTGTTGTAGAAAATATTTAATATCAATCTGGGGCTTCTAACCTGCCTTTGACTATTTAGTTCCCAGATAAAAGATACACATGATCTTTATATTTATAATAAGCCTTTATTAGCATTTATGCTGGGCAGATATCTACCCTCCATGGAACTAAAATCTATTTTCTACAGACAACCCCAAGTTACTATGATTCATCTGGGATGCTCTTAACTCCAGTCGTCCAGCCCTGACAACTGTGCTTTCTTAACTCCTAACCCATGACATTTTTCTCCTCTCTCTACTTTTTTCTCTCTCTCATTACAGTCTCCTCCATCTCAAGGCCAGAAACATAAAGCCTCACCTACCTCAGTTTGCCCAGCTATAGGCTGTAAACATCTTTATTTACCAATCAGAAATAACTTGGGGGCAAGGTTACATAGCATCACTCATCTACGGGCAACACATTACAATATATATCAACAGACCAAACCTCAGCAATTCCCCCTTTTAGTCCAATAAAAGGCTCCTTTTCTTTCAGATATAAATTGAATACAATTATAATGACTATGAAAATTATAAGGCATGGTATATATTTATAATGGCCAGTTCATTATATTTGGCAATTTTATCACATATTCTATTTTGGTGAGTTAAAACTTTGTATCTAAATTATTTTATAGCTTAACATGTATTACCATCTTAAAAACATATTTTTTTAGACATAGAACATCTTAAATCCTAAACAACTTAAGTTTAATTGTGAGACTATTTAGTCTTCAACTCCATCAGAAATCTGAGACAGAATAAATATTATTTGAGTATGCAGGAAGCACAGGGACACATATTCCAGAAATCATAGAAATGACAGAGATACCTTTCTGCCTAGACAGTCTCCAATATTCCTTAAAACATTGGGAGCATCTATCTTTAGCTTTTTGGCCCAGAATATCTGACAGACCTTAACCGAAGCAGGAATTATGAAGGACTAGCTTAGCCTGTATTGGCAGAGCTTAGCAATTGACTATCCTGTGTCTGTTTGTCTTTTTTGGACAGTATTCTGTCTGCAGATAAATTGGGGGCTCCCCCCTTAGTGGCTAGTTTGCCAAAATTGAAGCAACTCCATATGGAGGCTATTGATGCTCATCATTTTCTCTGAAGTAGAATGGTGTACTGTCAGGAGCAAATCTGTCTCGTAGTCAAAAGATCTTTTAATAATGAAATGATTTAAAATGCCATATTCTGTGTATCTCTGATGTTTTTGAAGACTATATATATATATGTACATATTTATCTGAATTGTTAAACATTGTTTATTTTTAGCTATTTACTATTTGAATAACTTTGAAACATTTTATTGTAGTTAACTAAATTAATATCTAATATGACCATGAGCTTGACTATCTGACTATTAACTTGCAATGCTTAATTGTCCTAAACAGTTTGTAATAGCAGCTATTAAAGGGACTGGGACTAAACCTTGTATGTTTAAATGTGTTGCATAGGCACAATGCCCATTTAAGAATTGAAACATACCTATATTATGTTGTAACAAAATTAATCTTAAGTTTTATATCAATATACAAAGATTTATATCAATTTAAACCTTAAATCTGTATCACTATACAAAATTCTGTATCAATGTAACAAAATATAACCTTAATTTTGTATCAGACTATAAAGACCTTTATCTATGTAAGATTGTGGCTATAAAATGCTTTTGTTTAAGATTAGATTCAATAGTCCATTCTTATTTGTCTAATTTCTTATAATATCATTATATTTCCCCTTTTTTCTTTTCAATCCTGTAAAGGTGAGGTACATACCCTAGGTTCGCTTCCAGTCTCTACTAAGTCAAAGTGAGCTTGGCATGCAGACCAGCTCTCCTCCTCTTCTCAGAAATGATAACAGGGAGGGGACAAAACAAGACAGAGACACCAGTAACAAATCAACAAAATAACCCTATATGCAGATCTCATACAGTCAGCTGGCCATTCATCGTGACTAAAACCAAAACCAGATCTCATGAGAGGCAGAATCATGAAGCCAGGCCCTCTGCTATTGGCATCCCTGCTTAGCTCAGGAGAGCAAGGGAAGACTTCTTGTAATGTGCTTTCTCTCAGACTCCTCAAAGAGCCTCTGCCTCTTAACTTTAATGAGACTTTCCAAGAGGTGTGTCCCCTGAAGCAGAACTGAATTCAGTTGCAGACTTACCTCCTAGGATTGTCTGAAGGCCTCTATCCATTTTGTTGTCTGGGCACAAAGCAGTCATTATATGTGTTCCCAGGCTCAGTGGGAGGCACAGAGCCCAGGTATATCTCCAGGGAGCAACTCCCCTGAAGCCTTTCCACTGCCTAGGGCAGTCCAGAGTGAGGCTGAGTCCTGTGTATGTGCGGGTAATCTTTCTGGGGCCTTCACATGAAAGATATACATCACCACACTAATTGTGCCTATTAAGAGTGTAAGAACCTTTTCATTTTAGCCAGAATGACCTAGAGTGGGATAATGCCTCATAGTTTCTTCATGTTGAAGCTTAGTGGTAAAGTGTTTTAAAAGGCAAAATTCATAGAAACCACAATTACATCAACATTTGATGAACGTCAGGTCAGAGTAGCTTTGAAACATCTGCTTACGTGGAACATCGTAGTTATTTCAGATACAACATGACAATTAATTTTGATTTATACCTTTTATAGTTATTTTAGTTTATGTTTACCTTGTATAAACAATACTTATTTTGGTCAATACAACTGAACATGGTCAGGATCCACCCAGGGTCAGGGATGGAAATCTCAAATGTCTTGCCAAGGTGGATGTGGTTCTTGGGGGGGCAGATAGAGGGTTGAAAAGTCTAAGCAGATGCAAATGGAGTCAGGACAAGATGTCCTCATGGGCCTTTGGCAGACTGTCTAGCACTTGGTGAGTGGTCAGTGACTCAGGTATCACTGATGCCACCCTGTGTCTTCTCAGGGATGGAGAACACCTTGGAGTTCACACAGTATGCTCCAGCCTGGTTCTTAGAGTTAAGCTCTAGATATTGTTTTTTGTTTGTTTGTTTGTTTGTTTTTGTTTTTGATTTTTTTCAAAGATAACTTGTTTCATTTAACTCTATTAAAAAAATATTTTATTTATTTACATTTCAAATGTCACCCCCTTCCCAGTCCCCCTCCCAGAGTTCTTCATCTCATTCCCTTCCCCTTTGCCTCTAAGTGGGTGCTCCCCCCACCCACTTACATCCACTTCACTACCCCCAGCAACCCCCTTCCCTGAGGCATCAAGTCTCTACAGGATTAAGTGCATCTCTTCCACTGAGGCCAGACAAGGGAGTCCTCTGTTACATATGTGTTGGGGGAGGCATGAACCAGTCCATGTAGGCTCTTTGGTTGGTGGTTTAGTCTCTGAGAACTCTGAGGGGTCCAGGTTAGTTGCTACTGTTGATATATATATAATTGTTAGTAATCTGATGTCATTTGGCTCTGATAAAATCTAGTTACTTAAGCTGGGCATAGTGATGCATGCCTTTAATCCCAGCACTCAGGAGGCAGAAGCAGGCAGATCTGAGTTTGAGGTCAGCCTGGTCTGAGTTTCAGGACAGCTAGGATTACATGGAGAAACCCTGTCTCAGAAAACCAAGCCAAACCACCACCACCACCACCACCACCAAATCTAGTTACCTGTAAATACCTGCTCGATGAATACATGCATTGGCTTAAATCTGTAATGTTCCTCAAAATCTCATGCCCTCAATGCTTAGCCTCCGGCTTGTGATAAAATTTGAGGACTGTGAAGCCTTTGTGAGCTGGGAGCTGGCTGGTGGCAGTAAGTCCTGAAGCTCTTCAGGTCGTAGCCTATCTAGGACATTCTGCTTCCTGGCTGAAACCAATTTGAGGGTCTTCCATCATATACTTTTTCTGCTTTGAGTGCTACCACTGTGAACTAAAATCTCTGACAGAGTGGACCCTGACGCGTCTCTCCTCTTGTTTCTGTCACAGTGACATGGGAAGTACCTAATACAGAAAATCAGTATTGGAAGTGGGACTGTAACTCTAAGAAATCCAAATATGTGGTTCTTGGGTTTTTAGAAGTAGCATTTGGGAGGACCGCGTAAGGGAGGAGATGCAGTCCAGAGATGCTCCAGGATGTCATTTGCAGAGCTTATTGTGTAATTCTGGTGGAGTTCTAAAGATGAGATTGTTGACAGAAATGCTTATGATAAGGGTTATACTCATAAGCTTTCAGATGGAAACACAGATCTTACTGAAAATTAAGACAGAAACTATTCATATTATGTTCTGGCAAAGAATCTGGCCAGGTTCGGCCTATAATCTAAACATTTGAGTAAGGCTGGATTCAAAAGTAAAAAATTAATTTATTTGGTGGACAAAATTGCATGACTGAATAGCATCCAGGTTGGGCCATGGGTGTGACTACTTTTACCAGAGTTTACAATGAGATCCAGAATAAAGGGATGTGAAAAACGTAGTTTGGTTAGTGAAGGATGAAGGCCTGTTTACAGCTGCTGAAGAACGCAGCACCAGCAAGAAGCCCCATGTTGGGTTGTTCTCAACTGCCTGGAACTCCAGCTGCAGCAGGATCCAGTGCCTCTGGCTTCTTTGGGCACCTGTACTCTCATGCATGTATCCACCCACACACATATGAACGTAATTAAAAGTAAAAAAATAAAAATAAACCTAGAGAAAGAAGCTGCACATTGCACCTGAAGAATAGGAAAGTGCCTTGAGGCCCCTAATCAAAGGATTAGGAAGCAAAAATGCAAACTACAAGAGAAGGACTTTCAACAAGAGAGTTCCTGAAGAATGGGGCATCAGGGAATCCTGCTTGCAGATAACCATCTAGGGAAGTGCTTGTCCAGGCTTAGCTGTGCAGGCATTCAGAGGCCACTGCAGTCATAACCTGAAGGTTCCGGGCTACATCATGAGATCTAGTGATGGCTCTAGTTTTGGTCTAGCTCTTTCTGTTTCCTGATGTGCTGAGATGCATGGTTTGGTCACATGGTCCTGATGCTTTGAGTGCAGCTGTGCCTTCCCTGCCATGAGGGACTGAAACCACAAGCTCAAATAGATATTTCCTCCATTTAGCTGTATCGGTTGGGTAATCTGTCACAGCAGAACAAAAAATAACCAACACAACATGAAAGTGAAACCAAGGGGAGAGGGGTGAGTAGCAGAAGGCTCCCAAGGCCTGGTGCAGTGTGCCCTGTTGCTCCTGCTTCTATGTCCAAAACTCATGTGATTGGATGCTGTACACATGACAACTGTCACTGATGGTAGCCACAGGGCTGGGCTGGTGATGTGACCAAGAGCCCCTCCATCCAGTGCCTCCTTGAACATTCTTTCCGACCCATCTTCCTCTGAAAAGAAAGTCTCCTAGAACATGGAGGCCTCCTCTTTACCCACAGCCCTACCCTTATCTGAACTGCTTTCAAAGCACTAGGAGATCCCAAAGAGCCTTGCTCTATGGCTCCCTCCCATCCTGTCTGCTCTGGTTTATGAACCAACTGCCTGTCAATAGCTAGCTCACAGTATCATCAGTTGGATGCTCAACATGGTCCTTCTCCCTGGGGATGAGGCTTCTTGAAGGTGACTGGCTCTCCCCCCCCCCCATTTATTTCTTTGTTAGGTTAGGGGCACATCCTTCTAACATATCATCTCATTTTCTTTTTTGATTAATTTCTCTTGATTTTTCCATAATTAATTTTTTAACAAGATTAGTCAGTGTATTAATTGGGCATTTTTCATACATTATCTACAATCCACACCAGAACCTGACTGATTTTATAATGTGGGGAGTGAAGCTCAGAGAACCAGGTAACTGACTATCAACATGCTTCTGATTTTTCCTTTTCCTGGCATTAACGCAAGAGGTTAGGAATTTTTCTTTGCATCGGAAAGGAAAAGGGAAATGTTTGCATTTATCTTTTGGAATTTTTTTTTAAGTTTCAAAATAAGCTCCCAAATCCCCTTTTCAGACTGTAAATGGGAAAGCCAAATATTTGGATTCTCAGAAGCCTACATTTGTGAAGGGCAGTGTGATGGTTCATCTCAGTTGTCAACTTGATTACTTTTGGAAGTAACTAAAACCCAAGCAGCTGGGCAAACCTGGGAGGGATTTTTCTTGGTTGGATTATTGTAGGTGGGAAATCCACTTTAAATCATTAATAAACTGCTTATTGATATAGAGATATGTTAGTTCATTCTGTTGATTCTGTTCCTTGAGAACACAGGCTTGTTTGTATACTTGGTGTATCAGAAAGCAGAACCCTTTATCTGAAAAGGCTCACAGTTTATCCATATAAAAGGGGTTTAAGAAAAGGTTTGTGAATTCTGCCCAGGGAGGAGCACCAGGAGATGGAGGGGGAGGGGTCTACCAGTGGAGATCATTAGAGGGGAGGTGGGGCTGCCTTGGAAGGTAGGGTGAGGTGGCTGAGGACCTGATCATTGTCTGTATCAGGAATACTATCTGTCTGTCTGTATATCTATCTCAATCTATTTATTTACAGTGTCTCATGTAGCCCAGACTGGCTTTGAACTTGTTATGTAGCAAAAAATGATCTTGAACCTCTGGTTCTTCTGCTTCCACCTCTTGAGTGTTGGGACTACAGGCGAGTACCTTTATCCCTAGTGATGGGGTTAGAACCCAGGATTCATGCTGCATGCTAAGCAGACACTCAGCTGAGCTACAGCCTTAATCTTTTCACCTGCAGGGATGATTTGATGCAATTCATTCATTTTGTCTTGTATGACGAGCCAAACAAGTCTATGTGATGTCCATGGCTTTATTCCCTAGAATCTGGGCTAGCCCTCACCAGCTGGCTAATTGGAAAACTTATAAACAGTTAAGCAGTGTTATCAAATGGGAACCCTGATGGGCTGATGGACTGATGGCACAGAGGTAGGTAAAGCCTTAGTGAGAGAAAGCTGTCTGGCTATGGCAGTAGCCAAGGACAGGTAGAAGGCGGGATCCATAGGACATGATTGATGGATGTGGGCTGAAGTCCAAACACCTTCATCCAAGTACCTGCTCTGGCCTAAGTCTTGCCACTGCCCTTGCCAGGGAATGTCTTGGTTCCAGAATGATCTTGCTTTTTCTAGGCTCCGTACTGGCCCCGTGTTGTTGGTTGAAAGTGTTAGGCTGGGTTCTGCCTGGCAGAACATTCTCTCATTCTAACAGTCCTCTTCTTTTGCCTCCTGGGCTTGAGAAAAGCGGCTTGAGGGAAGTCACTGGAGCTCCTGAATTCCAGCGCCTGGCACAGAGCCTGATACTTTGCATTAATTGAGCCAAGTAATTAACAACAACAACACCACCACCACCACCACAACAACAACAACAACAAAGGGATGGGGTAGAAAGAAAGGAGATGAAGAGAGAAAGGTTGGGGATGTTGGTGCTCAAGTCAGACCTTATTATAACCACTTGTCTCTCTGATGTCACAAGAAAATCCTCATTGGAAAGCAGCTATAGGCTGATGAGAGCAGCACCTGCCTCTGCTGACTGACTGCAGCCACTGAAGCAAATAGAACTAAGGACTTAGAATAGTCTAAGATTTGCACTTGACAGTGTCTATAGGCCTGTCCTGTTACCAGAGGCAGTGCCTCTGCAGTCAAGTGGGGTACAGGGAGAGAGGAGCTCCTTAAGGCTAAGCTGGTTTATCCTGAGTCTTGTGCTCTGGCGGCTCCTGAGCTGTGCTTTCCTGACTGCTCCTGTTGATTTGCATTCTAAATTCTCTTTATCTTGGCTTTGACCTTTTCTCTTCTTCCTTTGCTCTTTCCTGTTCCTTAACCACCAGGTCCTCAGGAGAGCAACACATGAGCCTGGTGCTGAGGCTGGGCTTGCATTCACAGCAGTGTCTCTGTGACTTGCAGGAAAACAGAAAATCTTGCTCTGTGCCTCCTTTTGACTCAAGTTGTTGTATTTTTAGTTCCCCATCTCACACTCCCCCCTTTCTAATTTAATTAATTAATCCCCCCCCACACACACACACAAGGTCTCTCTGTGTAGCCCCTGCTGTCCTGGAACTCACTCTGTAGACCAGGCTGGCCTCGGACTCAGAAATCTGCCTGTCTCTGCCTCCCAAGTGCTGGAATTAAAGGCTTGCGCCACCACTGCCCTGCTTAATTTTTAATTTTTAAAGAAAGGACATGTTTTCTGCAATGTCCCGATATCTGGTGTTAAAACTGGACAAGTTAAGAGCAGAGGTTTGGGAGTTAGGCAATTTGGGGCTGTGTGGTATGACCTTGGGGCAAAGTCCTTTTGGGACTCTCCACTAAGCTCCCTCTTTGGCCCAGAGATAACTACAAGCTGGAAATCCCACTTCTCTGCAGTTAGCCTGCTGAATCAGCTCCAGAAGGACTTCTCTTTGAGGTCAGCTCCTATAACTAAGGTGCTTTGAACCCATTTTAGTGAGGCAGCTAGTGAGTCTGTCACACTGAGCCTGCCACATTTGAAGTCACTGGGGTGTAGGATGACAGCACCCTCCCCCTCTGTAGTAAGTCACTTGAATAGCGTTTTTTTTATACTTTGTTTTGGTGGTGATCTGGACAACGCTTCCTGGTGCTTGCCTTCCCACCATCTCTCTGTAAAGAGGGCTGAGCCAGGAAGCTGGGCATGTTGTCAGCATCTAATGCATAAGTAGCTCTTTCTCTCAAAAGAGAGGAGAGAACCATGGTTCAGGCAGGGAGGCATCAGCTCGCTTGCTCTGGGCTGGAGTGAGCAACACAGCTGGTTAGGCCAGCTAGCTCATGCTGATCACAAGCTCCGATGCGCAATTATAAATGTCTTTGATTAATAAAAAATGGGGTGATGAATGAATTGTTAATCAATGCAGTCTGGCAGGAAGCCTCTCTCAGAACCTGGACTGGGGGTTTCAGCAGGGGTGGGGGCGACAATGAAAAGGTGAAAAGCAAGGCCCCTCCAGTGATGGTTTCTGATAAGAACCTCTGTCCTGATTCCAAGATTTTATGGTGGGGTTTCCTTGGCAGCTCTGGGGATAAACTTGGGGTGGGGAGCGAGAGATGAGCAAGTGGGTACCGTGCCCACCCGAGTGGACAAGTTAATGCGTTGGAAACACAATGGCATCCACGTGCAGTTGCGTTTGATCTCTCTGTCTGGACCAGCGCCTTGAACTGTGTTAAAACTAGCTTGGTTAGGGCTGCCTAGGCAGGATTACCTAAAAGCTTAAAGTCAGTCAAAGAGAGCAAAAAAGACCCTGTCCGAATCCTAGACAGCTGTTGAGATAGGAAACAAGAAGAGGTTTTTTTTTTTTTTTTTTTTTTTTTGTTTTTTTTGCTTTTTTTTTTTTTTTTTCCCGTAAAAGAAGGAAGTGATGGAGACCAGGGCGGGTCCCAAGCCCTTACGGGAGGGGGCGAGCAGGAGGCGGCAAGCGGGAAGAGGCAGAGGACTGGGAGGGGCTATGAGAGCGGGGGGGAAACCCGGCTCAGGTGCAGGCTTGGAACAAGCCGGTAGGACTGGGTAGGTTACCGGGCCAGGTCTGGCGGAGCTGGACTGGGTCGGGCCGGGCAGAACCGGACAGGGAGGCTCTGGGCTGCCGGGTCTTGGTGGAAGGCGGTGGCCTGGTGGCGGTGTGGCTGCGGGGACAGCGATCTGGGAGAGAGTGGCTGCCGCCTGGAGCGCGTGACCTATGGTCTGGTGGAAGTTATTGAATGTCGGTAGAGGCAGCGGGGAATCGGAATTGTGGTCCTAGACAGGCTCTTGTTGGGATATTTTTCATAGTGACCAAGTAGTCGTGCGACCTTGGGGCAAGTTCATAAAACCTTCCAAAGTTTTTGTTTCACTATGTCGCAATGAAGAGTTCCAGCTATAGACTGAGGATTTGCCTGTAGTCAGGCCTAAGAATGGCTGGGGGGTGGGGGGCTGCTTTTTTGGTGGACTGTATTCAGACTTACAAGTCGGGGGTTCTCGGGGGTTCCTACCTTCGCTTGTGATGTCCCCAAACATTAGGCGGGATATTCTTTTCCTGTATAGCACGTGTTGCCATTGAGACCTGCCTTCTCTTCTTACCCATGGGTAGTTTCGCAGATGCTTGAACGAAAGATGTGTGAATAGTATTTTGGCGGGTGGTGGTGGGTGGGTGTTGTTCTTGTTTTCCATGTTTGGGAATGAACTCGAGATAATATTCTATGGCTAAGCCACATTCCCTGGTCATGTATGAAAGTTTTTATTTTAAAGCGTCACGGCCTTTCTCCTCAGCTGTCTTTTTCACAAGCTTCCTGTACCAGGCTGCTTCTGCCTTATTTTCCAGGATCCAGACAAACTATTCCATGGCATTTCTTGCTCAACCCAGAGACAGTTGGAACAAGAGGGCTCACTGAAGTCGAGGGCTTGACAAAGGAATTTCCCACACATCACTACCAGTGGTCATCTCTGAAGTTCAGGATAGGATTTGTGGACTCACTTCACCTCAGACCATGGCAAGACAGGGCCTGCCCCTTTACTTGGCTACCTTCTTGACTGGGCTGCTGGAATGCATCGGTTTCTCTGGTGTCATCTTTGGCTGGACTTCACTGTTGTTTGTGTTCAAAAACGAAAAATACTTTTTAAAGCCCTGTGAACAGGACTGCTTGCTCAGGAGCAATGGAACAGGGCCCTCTGGTAAGGACAGAGATGGCTTTTTAAAGGAAGCTGTATTTGGTTCCTGGGAGCTGGAAAAGAACAGGGAGGTCTCTGTTCCCTACTTACCCTGCCAGCCTCTCTATGACTGTCAGCCCCCTCTTAGCCTCGTGTGGAGGCTACCAAGGAAGGAGGGAAGGAAGGACCAGCTTTTAAAGGACCTTTAGGGACCAATACATATTAATGCAACTTGATAGCTTTCTGGTCAGCAACTTGTTCAAGGTAGAGGGGAGTCCAGTCTGGGAACTAACCTTGGGGTGATTCTGATTCTGTCTCACATCACCAGGGTTCCTAAGAGCTTTTCTTTTCCAGAGGTCAACGCACAGGCCGAGAAGTTCTCACTCATTTTCACCCTGGCATCCTTCATGAACAACTTCATGACCTTCCCCACTGGCTACATCTTCGACCGCTTCAAGACCACTGTGACCCGCCTGATAGCCATGTAAGTCTAGAGCCCCAGCCTGGGCAGAAGCGAGGGGGATGGAGTGTTTAGGCAGCAGTCTGGCTTGGAGGGAAACCTTGCCCCAGCAGCTGGATCACAGTCTGTAGACTCTTCAGGTAGCACCTCTTCCTACATGCTGGGTTCCCTTTCCCTTCCACCTTCCCTTGTAGTTGGAAATGTCTTATCCTGTTATATACACAGCTTCCTGAGAGGCCAGGGTTTCAAAATTAATAAAATGTATAGTTGATACTCTGCTTTCCTTGTCCCTTGAATCCCCAGTCTCATTTCTGGCAGGGCCTCACCTCTAGGCTCAGACTTTGCCTTCATTCTCTCCTGCTTATCATTTTCTGAGTAGCCTCACCCAATGGTGGAATTTCAGGTTCCTTCTGACCAGGTTCTTGCAATGGGGGTTTCCCTTGCAAATGAGTCAGAGACCTCATGTACTTCTACAGTGTTCTGTTGCCTCCGATTACTGTAATGCCCGGGGCCAGGTTCACTGATAAGCAGGGGTCTGCTCAGCCTGGATATAGGCCCTAGCAGGAGTGGATATGTGGTGATCTGTCAGAAGAATAGAAAGTAGAGTGTAAAGCAAGTCCCTTACACTTAAGGTTTGGGGAGAATAAGTCAGACAAAAGCTTGAATTGTGTTCCCCGTTGTTTCTTCTCTGTTACACGTGCAGTCCTTTGAGCTTCTGCTTTCTAGTGCCACCCTTGTTATCTGTCTTTACAAAGTCCTCCACCACTAAGGGAGCCCTGGAACTTTGGCATTTATCCTAGAATCACTTGAACTTTTTTTTTTTTTTTTTTTTTTTAATGCTGCTGGGAATGGAACCCAGGGCTTCATGAAAGTCAGGCAAGTGTCCACTTCTGTGTTGGTGACTTTTCTGTTGCTGTGATTAAAAAAAAAAAAAAAAAAAATTATGACCAAAGCAACTTAGAAAAGGAAACATTTAATTGAGCTTATGGTTCCAGACTCTATGATGGTGTAGGGAAGACTTTGCCTTAAGGCTGCCCGAACAGCAGTAGGAGCTCACATCTGGATCCATAACCAGGAAGCTGAGAGTACCCTGGGGGTGGCATCACAGTCAGCCACCAGGACACACTTGCCTCCTAGTCCTCTCTACCAACTGGAAACCAAGTATACAAATGTATGAGTCTGTTGGGCGCATAGTCATTCAAACCCCCACAACTTCTAAGCCACACTCCTAGCTGTGAACTCAATGACTTTGAGCTTGGAATCTACATCATTCTGATCCAGGCATATACAACCCTTCTGACATTGCGACACCGAGTTGTCACCTGAACTCTTCAACAGCCATGCAGTCCAGTTATACACACACACACAATATTGATAACTTTTTATTTTACTAAGTTTATGATTATCTTAGTTCAAATTCATAACTATTTTTGGTTGCATGTTGACTAACCCTAAAGGCTACTGAGGCCCAGAGAAAGGCAGCACCTTGTCCAAAGTCATATGTGGAGATAAAATTAGAATTCAAGGTTTTGATTTGCAGGCCAGGCATCAGCCCCCTTTCCCAAGGGATTGGCCTCAGGACAAGAGGGCCTGTGCCTTGCCTACTGTTTTCCTGAGTCTTTTATGTATCAGTTGAGCTCATTATCCAAGATGTTCCAGTTTAGCCTTAGACACTGGACAATGGACTAGTTACTATCTGGTTACTGGGATAAAATACCGAGACAAAAGCAACTTAAGGAAGAAAGCCTTTTCATGGCTCCAGGTTCCGGTCTATCATGGTGGGACATCCCAGCAGCAGGAGCTTGAGTAGCTGTTCACATTGCATCTGAATTCACGCAGAAGATGGGGGGCCCTGAGCTCACTTTCCCTGTTTTATCCAGTCCAGGATCCTCTGCCATCCTATAGGTCCACTCCAGTCCAGACCGGTCTACAAGTATCAGTTAATGTAATCAATCTATTGTGCAAGCTATTATAGGTTCTCGACTTTACCACTGAGATTTGCTATCATGCTTACTAGCTATGGGGTCAGGACTACCTCTCAGTCTATCAGGACTTCTCTGGTGCTGACCTCTCAGAAGTGGAGTTCCCTGGCTGACAGTGCTCTCAAGTTCTAGCTCGTGTTGGATGTCAGCTGAGCTGACTCCTGCTCGGTCCTCACGTTTCTTTTTTTAATTGGATGCTTCTGTGTTTCAGACTTTTCTACACCTGTGCCACACTCATCATTGCCTTCACTTCTGCAGGTGAGGGCAGACAGCTGGGAGGGAGGGACAACTGGGGGAGTGGATATATGGGCCAGGTACCGAAGGCAAAGGACCCACATTGTCTGTGAAGAATTTATCCTACTGAAGAGAGAATTATATCTATACAGAATTAAAATGTTCTGTTGGGTTTTTTTGGTAACATGTATGATAATTTTGAAAATAATCTTCACTTAGCAGAATCAAAATCAACAGCCTTGTTGCATGCAAAAAATTGCTCCCAGTGATTCCTATAAAAGTCTGTGCATTCCAGGCTTGCCTGTTTTCCTTTCCTTTGTTATGTGGGGGAGAAAACTGAGATGAGATAAGGTGAGGGTGAGCAGGGGAGAGTTTAATGACTTGCCTAAGGCCATGCGTAATATGTGGCAAGTGGACCTAGAAGCAGGTCAAGAGATAACTGGCAACATTCTTCCCCAAGGGCAGAATAGGTGGCTTAATTTGAGGGGTTGAGAAGTGAAAATAGTGAGATCTGTTGTGGAACAGCTGTGTCAGAGCCAGCTGATGTCATGAGGGAGGCTCCGCTGATGTTCAGCCAACCCAGGGACTTGGTCTAATCAAATATCATGAAGTCACATTTGTAAGAGTTGAGCAATAGGCTAAGTCTATTTATTTATTCATTTATTTATTTATATCATTACTTATGTGTGTGTTACATTTGTGAGTTTTGAGCAAGAATGCCCTGTTACTTATTTATATTATTATTTACTTATGTATATGTGTCGAAGTGCGCTCTCACTTGAGTGTGCATGTAGAATGTGTGGCTTACTTATTTACATCTAAGTAGAAGCCAGAAGTCTACCTTAGCCCCTCAGGTGTCTTGTGTTTTTGAGGCAGCATCTCTCGATTGTATCTAGCTCACTCGCTTTGTGCTGCTTAGGCTATACTTGCTGGCCACAGATCCTCATGCTTGCAGGATAAATTCTTTACTGACTAAGCCAACAGCCCTGCTGTCTTAATCACTGTTGCGTTGAGACACTTGACCAAAGCAACTCTTATACAAGAAAGCATTTGATTGGGGCTGGCTTACTGTTTCAGAGGATTAGCTGGTTATCAGCATGGTGGGAAGAGTGTTGGCACACCGGGAGACATAGTGCTGGAGAGGTGGCTGAGAGTTCTACAAAGCCCATGTCTAAGTGACACACTTCCTCCAACAAAGCCACACTACTCCAACAAGGTCATACCTCCTAGTCACTGTCAAGTATGCCACTCCCTAATGACCAAGCATTCAAATATATGGGCCTGCGAAGGCCATTCCTATTCACATCACCACACTAGCTGAGCAAAAGTCTCTCTTCCTCCATAAAACAGGACTTTTGTTTTGGGAAAAGTATCGACACTAGGATGATTTTACTGTGAAACTGATCTCCAATCTTTAGCTCATTAGGAGAGACATACATTTGTAAACAACAGAAAGTGAATGGCAAATAGTGTGACTCATCTCTAAAATCATTTCTTTCCAGAGCTTCTCTAGGCATCAAACAGTAGTTACTTAAGAAGAGTTAAGAGGTTGTCAAGATGTCTTAGCGGGTAATGATGCTTGCCACCAAGTCTGATGGCCTGAGTTTGATTCCCAGAACCCACATGGTGGAAGGAGAGGCCCAACTCCCACAAGTTGTCCTTTGGCCTTCATACATACTCACACACACACACACATACATAGCACACACATACACACACATATTACCACACACAGAGATGCATATATATAATATACATACATACCACACACACACACACACACACACACGCGCATGCACACACATGCACACACATGCACACACATACACATATATTACCACACACATACCACACCTCCCCACATATATATACATTAACATTACCCTACACATATGCACATACACACCACATACACACATACACACATACATAACACACACACACACACACACACAGAGAAATAAAAATGTGGGAAAAATAGGGGATGCTAGAACAGGCCTAATACACCAACAAGCTTTGGATTACCTGATGCAAAAATTGCTCCTTTTTAAGACTACTTTTTCAGTGACTTGGAGTCATTTAGAGATTATCCAACACCCAGGAGGCCTGTTGCTTGCATACCAGTTTTGCTTGTTTGTTTGGCTTTGTTGTTTTGTTTAGAACCAGGAGCAGACTTACTCATGCAGCATCTCTAATGCTGAGCATCACACCACAAGGCAGTGCTCAGAATTTCACAACCAAAGGGAAGGGTCACAGGCCTTTCTCTCTCAGTTGTCACAGTGCTTCAGTGAAGCAGGATAGGGTCTCTTGTTTCTGATCATCAGGTGAGAAGAGCGAGACAGATTCAGAAGGTAGATCATGCTCATGGTGATGCAGTGATTTTGAGGCTTGACTCCAGAGTCCTCTTCTCCCACAGCTATAGAGCAGGCATTTACACAGACCCACAGCCTCCTTTGGTAAGGAGAAGCGGGCCTCAGGATACATGAGAAGGCATGATTGGAGAGTCTCTTGACCATAAGGCCCTCAAAGGACACCAGCAGGCTGGCGAAGTGAGCTGCAAGTGCTACTGTGTTGTTGAAAGTTTGAAGCTGATGGGAGCTGGAGCCTTCTGGAGGAGAGAGGAGAAAGGACAGCTTCTCGGGCTTTGGGTTCCAATGAAATCATCACTCACTCCCGTGACTTTTATGGTTCTAGACACTGCCATGCTGCTCTTCCTAGCCATGCCCATGCTCGCAGTGGGAGGAATCCTGTTCCTCATCACCAACCTACAGGTATGAGCCTGTGTCCCCTTCCCTTATCCCAGGCAGCTGAGGGAGGTGCAGACATCATTTGTTTCCAGGGGGGTTGACCCAAACTAGAGTGGAAGAAATTGGGGTGCAAGAGGGTAGGGATATTAATCATGCCTGGCACATCCTTGGGTGCTGAGGAGGGTAGATAATTGTTTCATGAATAAGTAAGTCAGCTACGTTTGTCTTGTCTTTTCCAGATTGGGAATCTCTTTGGCAAACACCGTTCAACCATTATCACCCTCTACAATGGGGCATTTGACTCCTCCTCAGCAGTGTTCCTCATCATTAAGGTAGGTATACCAGAAGCTGGGGCTGAGGGGATAACCCAGTCAGTAAAGTGCCTATTGTGTGAGCACAACTACTGGAGTTAGATTCCCAGAATCTCTGTGAAAAGGCTGAGTGTCCTGGCGTGCCCTTGTAATCCCAGTGTGGAGTGTTACAAGCAGGCAAATCTCAAGGCCACTGTGAGACCCTGTCTCTTGATGAATGATACTCAAGACCGTTCTCTGGCCTCTGCACACTCTCACACACACGATACTAACTTAACATTTATTGAACACTTGAGCCCTTATTAATTCCAGTCGCTTGTCCTGTGAACCCTGCATGACTTCTGCTAGCCCTGGAGGTAGGCATATTCCTCAGGTGACACTCTTGAGTATTAGGGAGATCATGATGCCTGTCTGAGGTTCTACACTGGCAACTATGATGTTTGAACCTGCACTTAGGCCTGTTTGTCTCTAGAGATGAGCTTGGAACCACTAAGGACCCTCTTTACACTAAGCCTTACTCTGCATGGTGAAGAAGGAAGATGCAATCATGATATACTTGGGTCAGGCATGGACAGAAACTGGGAACTCTGTAAAAAGTAGCATTTGCTGATTCATGCTTCCGCCTTGGGAAAGTGGGTAGGAAAGGCTAGTGAGGGCCTTAGAGACTACACAGGGGCCTTTCTATCTTTCCCAAGGGCTGGTTGTGAGTGTCAGGAGAACAAATTGTTGGCAAGGATATTAGAAGCCCATTAACAACCACTCTGCTAATGGTTTTGTTTTTTATTAAATTAATTAATTGTTATTATCATTTAAGAAAAGACCTCTTAAGCTGGCCCAAGACTCACCATGTAGTCCAGTTTGTTTTAAACTCATGATTATTCATCCTTAGCCTTCTGAGTGCTGGGATTATAGACGTGGGTCATGATACCTAGCTTCAATTAATTTATTTTTGAGACAGCATCTGACTGTGTAGGACAAGCTGGACTGTGTCTTGTAGCCCAGGCTAGCCTCAAATTCTCAATCCTTTTGCTTTAGGTTCTCTAGTGCTGCGGTTATAGGCAGGAATCACCATACCTGGCTTTGTTAATGATTTTAGTGTTTAAGTTACACTAACAGTTTTATCTGGCTAGTGCCTTGCCTATCCCACGGGATGAATTCTGGTTGGTCTAAGCTAACTATGGCAAACTCTGTCTCTACTACCACTGACAAGTAGAGGTGGGCATGCCATACCTTGGCAATGAAATAAGGTGGGTGCATAGTGTGCAACTTCAGGGGACGTTTTCTCCCCGAAGGACAGGTTTTTGAAAGCAGAGTAGAAGAAAACTTTTAGGTTGGAGGCTAGCTCAGTTGTTAGAATGCCTGCCTTGAAAGCATAAAGCCTTGGGTTCAAGCACCAGCACTGCATAATCAAACTTGGTAGCACACTTTTAATCCCAGCACCAGGGAAATGAAGGCAGGAGGATCAGAAAGTCAAAGGTCACCTTATATTATACAGCAAGCTTGAAGCCTGCCTGGTCTACCCAAGTCCTAGTTGTAACAACAAAAGCCTTCTTCCCTGCCTCTCTGTTCTTCCTCTTTGAAGATTGCAGTAGGAAGGAAGGTGTAATAGTTGACAATGTAGTAACCACACTTTGACTGTGAGGCAACCAGCTGGAACATAAGGACTGGCAACAGGAGTGAACCCTGAACTGTCCAACCTGGGTTTCTCTCTGGGCTTTTGTTAGGACACCCATGCGTTCATGAACCTCATTTAGTCCCATGAGCACCTCAGCAAGAAAGTCTGAGTCCCTAAGGCTCTCTAGACCCTTTGCTGGTGGTGCAAGAGCCATTTTCCAGGTTTCCTTCCCTTCCCAGGTAAAGCTTACCTGGATGCATTTCCTTCTCTTTGAAGGCAGAAGGGAAGGGCTGGAGCAGGAGGGGGATTCGCAGTTTACTATGACTCAGTTGCTTTGTGTGGCCATCTTGCCTCTCTAGACCTCAGTGTCACTCTCTGTAGAAGGAAGAGGTTTGTTTCAATTTGTGGTTTCTAACCTGGAAGTTGAGGAATTTAGAAGTTTCTTTTGTTATGTGAGTCACCCAGGAGAACACCAGGGAGGGTCCCTCTGTAGCTTCCCACAGCTGTGTTTTGTAAGCTGACTTCTTGTGTGAAGAGTTGCCAAGAAGGACTGCTTGCTATGGGGGAGGAGGTGGGAATAGCATAAAGCAAAAAGATCTCTGAGGGTCATGAGAGGAGGTGCCACAAGATTGTAGGGGCAGGAGACAAGATGGCTCCCTGCTGCTTACTAAGCCCTGAGTAAAGGGACCTGTGGACTGGGGATCTTTTTGCAGTTCCAGGAGGGCAGGAAGGAGGCTCTGCTGAAGCTTCCAGAAATGTGGCTTTCAGCTTCTGCCTCCTAGGCTCTTCACACATGATAAAATACATATAGTATAAAATTTACTATCAAAAAATTTAAAACTATCTATTGATGTAGGGTGTGTGTGTGTGTGCGCGCATGTGCATGCACATGTGAGCCACAGCATGTCTGTGGAGGTCAGAAGACAACTTGAGGGCGTCCATCCACCATTTGGTTGTGAGTGTTGAATTTAGACCATCAAGCTTGGCAGCAAGCACCTTTACTCACTGAACCGTTTTGCCAACCCATAAGCATTTTTTACGTGCACAGGTTAGTAGTTCAGGTGCATCTGTGCTGTTGAGCAACCAGCACCATCATCCATTTCGAGAAAATTTCATGTTATAAAATTGGAACCCTGTACCCATTAAACACACCTTCCTCATTCCTTCTACTTTGTTTCCAGCCTCTGGCAATTGTCGTTGCATGCTCTATGAGTTTGACTATCCTAGGAGTCTCCTGTGAATAGAATAATATGGAATTTGCCTTTTGGGGACTGGCTATCTTCATTTGACGTCATGTTTTCAAGGTTCATCTGTACTGGGGGGGGGGCGGTGTGTGTGTGTGCCATGATATTCCTCCTTTTGTAAAGGCTGCGGTATAGTCCATCGAGTGGCTATACCACATTTTGCTCATTCATTCATCTGTCCACAGACACTTTGGTTTCTCTCTGCATTTTTGACTATGGTCTGCAATGCTCCTGTGAGTACCGGTGTTATCCTGATGTGTTGCTCTTTTCTCCACAGCTTCTTTATGAGCAGGGCATCAACCTCAGGTATTCCTTCATTTTCCTGTCTGTCTGCAGTATCTGGCATGTTGGGCGTACTTTCCTTTTGATGCCCCAGGGACATATCCCCTACCCACTGCCTCCCAACTACAGCTATGGGTAAGCATGATTGGCCAGTATGCCATCTGATTTGAGGTATGAAAAAGGAAAGACTAACCCTGCTATTGGAGAAGAGTGTATTTGTTAGCTATGCCTGCATAACAAGCATGCCAAGCATTTCATTTTTCTTTCTTTTTTTAAAGATTAGCTTATTTTTATTTTGTGTATATGAGTGTTTTGCCTGTGTAAATGCATGTGTGTACCTCTGGTGTCCATGGAGGTCAGAAAAGGGTGTCAGGTCCCCTAGAACTAGAGTTACAGATGGGTATGAGCTGCTATATGGGTACTGGGAACCAAGCCCGTATTCTCTGAAAGAGCAGAGAGTCCTCTTAATGGCTGAGCCATGTCTCCACTTCCTAAGACTTTTTCTTACATCTGAGCCAGACTTGGATGATCTTATCATTTATGCCTCTAATCATCTGATATGTTAGCAGGGAGTTGGCTGGTCTGCCAGGGCCTTGCTTACATAGGGTTTGGAGTAACAAGAATGTCTATGTCACAGGCTTGGGTGTGTGCACATAGTGGTTTTGGGGTTCAGAGAGGGGGCAGAAACGCACACGGTTCTTTGAGGCTTCAACTTGGAATTGATGTGTCACTTGTATGCTACATTATCTTGGCTGAAGCAGTTCACATGTCTAGCCTAGATAACGATGAGAAATGGGCAGAGTCCCATTGCCAAGGATGGAGACAGAGGAGGTGGGGTGCCATGATCACACCGGCTGTCAGTCATAGGGAGCCAAGGGGGCATCTTCATTTGCTGCTTGCTTGTTATTTGTTGTATCCCATATGCTCTTTGAGTTCATTCTCTCAGTCTCATTTTCTACTGATAGCTACATACCGATATCCACGTACTGATATACATGTACTGATTGATAGCCATGTACTGATAGCCATGTAATGATGTCTGTGTACCGATGGCCGTGCCTTCCTTTTTCATCTGAGAAAATGAGGCTCTGAGGGGTAAGCTGGAACCACATGAGAGTCAGAGCCAAGACTTGTAACAAGACCCATTCTCTTCCTCCATATTTCTAGTACACCCAAACTTATCTATCAATCAGATCATTACAATAAAAAAATAAAATGGAAACATGGAAACCTGGCTATTAGCCAATAGACATTCTGATTTAGTTGGCCATCAAGGTTGTTCAAAAGTGATTCCTAGTGAAGTTAGTTGAGGATCCTCTGTGCTGTTTTCTGGTCTTGTTCTGGTGAAGCTCACAGTCCTTGGGCTGAGTGCTGGGGCTTCTGTTTCCACAGCTTGTGCTCCAGGTTTGGCACTAGAAAGGAAAAGAATAAAGCAGCTGAGCATGAAACCAAGGAGCTGCAGTCAAAGGAATGTCTGTCACCAAAGGAAGGTGAGTTTTGCTTCACCCATGTCCCCTGCAGACATGGGTAGCCCCATGCCTTGGTGGCTTCTCTTCTACTTTTAACTCCAGGGAGTCATCCCAGGGGTTTCAAATGAGGCCAGGCTGTGTAAGGAAGAGCCCATAAGCATTTTTCAATCCCCTCACTTTAGAGAGGGCCTAGAAATGGCAGGGCCTTTGTGTGTTTTCAGTGCCGCTCTTACCTTCTCCACCACATACTGAAATCTATCTTCCATTGCCCTGATCCCTACGCTCTGGTCTTGCCCTCTCCTGGGATTCTAAGGCACCAAGGTTTGCATCTGTGTCTCCGTTTCTTTATGTCTCCTGGCTCTGACCTCTTTCCATCCCCATCACTTCCTCCTTTCCCTCCTTTGTCTGCTCTGAGTCTTTGCTTATGAATATTATAAACCATTGTTAGCTACAGTAGAAGTAAAAATAGGAGGAGGAGGGAGGGGTTGGAGGGAGGCAGGTCATAGGGCAGAAGTAGCAGCTGGGCAGGAGAAAGCAGTTTCTAAAGCAGGGCAGTTAATAGAATTACATTGTATTTGAGATATATTTTTTTTTCTATATGAGCAGATTTTAGCTGTTCTTGGCACACAAAAAAAATGGGCAACAATGTGAGGTGATGGATATGTTAATTTGCTTTGCTATGGTAACCATTTTACCATCTATATGTACCCGATGACAGCATGTTGTGTGCTTTAAATACACACAATAAAATTTATTTGTTAAAAAGAAAGAAAGAAAGAAAGAAAGAAAGAAAATAAATAGGGGCCAGGGTTGTAGCTCAGTTGGTAGAGCCCTTGCCTAGCATATGCAAAGCTTTGGGTTCAGTCCCAGCATGGTATACATCTAGGCATAATGGAAAGGAGGATCAGAAGTTCAAGGTCAACCTTAGCTACATAGTGAGTTCGAGGCCAGTCTGGGCTACATAAGACCCTGTCTCCAACAATAAAAAGAGTAAGAGGACTGTGGAAGGCTCACATAATCAAGAGGAAAGTGAACCTGCCAGACTACAGGGTGTGGAACCAGGCACCTCTGAGCATTCCTGTGTATTAAAGTCTTAGCTAGTCTGCCTACTTAGGGAGAATGAGTTAATTGGTCAACTGGATGAGGAACAGAATGTTTAATTCATGGTCCCAATTGGACCAGAGCGAACAAGGGAGTCCTAAGGAAATGAGGGATTCTGGGACCAAAAGAAAAGTAGGGGACACAGTGTAGACCAGAGCCATAACTGTCCATCTTAACCCTCACTCTGTCCCAACATTCTCCTTGGGTTTTGTTTCAACATCTTGGCTGAGAACGATCAGGAAAGTGCTACAGCAAGAAGTGTCACTGAGCAAGCTCTGGGAGACAGATCAGATTTCAAGACACCAAGGAACTGGAGGAGAGCCATCTAAGGTGGAAGGACAAGATGAGGAAGCATGGCGGAGGGGCTGGGAGAGTTTTAGTTGGCTCATAGAAGACAAGAGTGGATTGTGAACTTAGGCCTGAGACGGTCTTGTTAAGGGCCACTCTGGCCCATCCAACCCTTCCTCTTTCCCTGTTATTTATGCTGAGCTCCTCCCTTCCCAATCAGAGAACTCTGGACTAGAGCAGCAGCAGCAGCAGCAGCAGCAGCAGCAGCAGCAGCAGCAGGAGGAGGAGCAACACTCTTTTCGACGCTGCGTACTCTCTCGCCGATTCATCTTGCATGTGCTGTGGCTGTCTATCATACAGTTGTGGCATTACCTCTTTATTGGTACTCTCAACTCTCTACTCACCAAGTTGGCTGATGAAGACAACGTGAAAGGTATGTGGGCTTCAGAGAAGTCTTTTGGAAGGTCTCAAGTAGGAACCTGGGGTCCTGAGAGACTCAGGAATGGGTGCTATGTATTCCAGAGCAGTTTCTGAGGGTCTGGGGAGGAGGGCTGGAGAAGAGAAGGGCGTGATGGAAGAGTCTTCTCTTGTGAAGTAGCCTGAAAATTTCTTCTCACCCAAACTCCCTCTCTTTTTTTGTGCCCTCACAAGTCAGTGCCTACACAAATGCCTTTGCCATCACCCAGTTTTTTGGCGTACTGTGTGCCCCCTGGAATGGCTTACTCATGGACTGCCTTAAACAGAAATATCAGAAGGAAGCCAAAAGGACTGGTAAGCCTGGGATCAGGGATCCAGGAGGAGAGATCTTCATAGACCTCCACAGCCACCTGTCTCAAAAAACCAAATAAGTAAATAAATAAATAAGAAGGCTTCAGGCTACTCACTATACCTCAGTGTTAGAACATGCTCTCTGGGTGTGATTGGCAGAGCAGAAGGATGCTGGGGTGCTCACCCTGTGTGAACTGGGAGATAAGGGAGAAAAGGGGGAGCACCGGTCACTGTTTGCTTGGTCTCCATCCTCCTCTCAGCTCCCTGTACCTTAACCCCACTGCAGTATTACTTGCAAATACTTCATAGGCTCTCCTTAATAAAAACAGTCTCCATTCAATCAATATCACCACGAAAATCCCCATTAATTCTTAATATTTTCTAATATGCAACTAACTGCCTCTCACATCTCCCGGTTGACCTCAGTACATTGTTTGCTGATTTGTTCAGCGTCTCCATATGAGTCCACTCAAAGTTGGAAGGACAAACTTCAATTGATGTGTCCTTCGTATCTCCATTTTTTAATATTTACTTAAGACAGGATCTCATCTAGCTTAGGCTAGCCTTCAAGTTACGACGTATCCAAGGCTGGCCTTGAACTTACTATGTAATTTAGGATGGCCTTGAACTTCTGATCTTTCTGCTGTCACTTTCCAAGTGCTGGGATTACAGGCTTACTACCATACCCAGCTAACAGACTTTTTTTCTTTCTTCTTTTTCAGTACTGTCTCATGTGTGCCAAGCAAATTCTTTGCCACTGAGTTGTGTTCCCAGCCCCAGTTCTCTTCTTTCACAATTTATGTCAGCGTCCCTCCTCTTGTTTATTTGTTGAAGAAAGCAGGATATTTTTCCTGTCAGATTTCCCACATTTGGACTTGGCATCTTTGGGGTATTTCATGAATGGGTTCTTTTGATTGGGCATTTCCTGTAAATAGGCAGATTCAAAGCTTGGAGGGAACTCAGTTGGGTTTTTTTTCTCTTTTTTTGGCAAGAGTAAGTAGAAATGGAGTTGTGGCCTCTCTGGTCCCTTCACAGGTCCCTGCTATTTACGGTCTTTGCCATTATGACACTGAGATAGATCAGTTGCTTCAGAACTTAGTCTGCTCCATCCATTACAAAGCTTCCCATCAGCCCAAGCAGCGAATGATTTTGCAACCACTGTGATCAATTTGAGACCCATGATTTGATTAGGGTGCTATTTCCATCTTTCCTCTGGCTCTTAGCAGCTACAATTCCTCCAGAAGACACAGCTTCTCGCACTGTTTCTTTACACTAAAGTAAATGCATGACTTCCTCCTCTGCTTAACCAGTTTCAGGATGACACGTCGACTGCACGTCGCACTAGAGACAAGTGGGATTACTGCCTTTACAGTCCAGTTGTATACATACTTAAGCTCAATGGTCTCATTTTGTGTCGGAGTTTTTAAAACTTTATGGGTTTTGTTTTTAAAAAGCCCTTTTTTTAAAGAATTTCATATGTGTCTACCATGAGATACAATCTTACCTGATTTCTTTTTCTTTTTCTTTAGGGAAGATTGCTTTGTTTGAAAAAACATTTAAGTTGCACAGTGTATCTGACATGGTACCATCCTGCTCTGCCTTCCTCTTCTGTGCTGGAGATGGAGCTCAGGGCTTCTCACGTACTCTGCAAATGTTCTTCCTCTCAACCACAATCTGGCCCTCACTATTTTTGTGTGTGTGTGTGTGTGTGTGTGTGTGTTTTAAAAGACTGGCTCTCACTATGTATCCCTAGCTGGCCTAGAACTCACTATGACCAGGCTGGCCTTGAACTCACAAAGTGCTGAGGTTAAAGGCATATGAGGAGTATGCTACTGTGTGGGTGGGTGGGTGCATGTCAGGTGTGCCTGTAATGTTCAGAGGACAACTTGTCGGGCTCAGTTTTCTCCTCGTACTGTGTGGATCCCAGCAATGGAACGCAGGTTGCCAGGCTGGTGACAGGCACTTTTACCTGCTGAGCCATCTCACGGGCCCTCACCGCTCTTCTTCAGGCTTGCATTGACCCACCTTTGGCCACTGGAAACTTTATCAGTCTAAAACGTGGAACCATCAAGTACAACTCAACTTTAGTCAATGCCCTTGCTGTCTAGTGCTGTGAAAGGTTTGGGTCTGTTTAACTAGACATGTCTCCTGCGCCAAACTTGAAAGTGGCCATTTCGCCAACCAGTCTTGGGTCTCTAGTGGAAAACAATATTTAGAGTCTTCAGGTTGGGTGTTCTCTCTCTCTCCTTGTATGCTCATCCTTTTAAGTTCACAGGGCAGGTGGTGGGCTTCATTATGGCATTTCTTACTTTCAGTATGTATGACAATGGCACTGTATACGTATACAATGGCATTGTGTGCATTCAATATGTCCCATTCTTATTCATCCTGTCCTCCTACTGTCCCTATTGTCTCCCTCCTGCTGGTCCTCATCCTCCCCCGATAGTCTCCCTTCCTGCCTGCATGTCACCCTCTCTCATAGGAGCTATTTCTGCACTCCCATGGTCACCTTTCTTTTGCTTCAGTGACCCTACATGCATACATATGCACACATGCTGCGCACATACGCATGAGCCCAACTGGACACAAGTTCATTGGTCTCATTTTTTGTTTGTTTGTTTCTGATATTTTGGGATTGTTTCACTTGCTTTTTTTCCTTTTTGAATTTTGTTGAAAACACTCACACGTTAAGCAGTTACGTTTCCTCAAAACCAAAACTGGGAAACGAGGCGTATAGTTCCTTCTTTGCTTCTGGCTTTCCTTTATTTCCATCTTTCTTTATTGTCTTTCTTTAAAATACAGCAATCATCTATATAAACATATGTATGTGCCCCTTGCTTAGATCAACTACAGAGCATCATGCACACAGTTGTGCAGTTGTCTTTTCTATGACCCTCCTTTTATGCTGAGATGACCCTCACCCTATAACTGCTGACCAGCTCTCTGTTATGTGGCTGGCTTGTACTTGGTACCATGTGCCTCTGTTGGTGACAGTTTGGATTTCTTCAGTCCTTTGCGATTACCAGTTCTGTATAAACAGTCATCATTATCACCATCATCATCCCTGGTTCTAGGTTGCAGGGGGCAGCAGTGGGTATGGAGCCTGTTCAGAGGCCATTGCATCTCTGAGTGAGTTAGGAAGACCTGTGGAACTAAAAGGATCAAACATATTTGATTGGCATGTAGAAGGACGGTTATTATTATTATTTTTTACTTTTTATTTATTTTTTTCTACTTTATTTACATTTCAAATGTTTTCCCCTTTCCAGATCTCCCCTTTGGAACCTCCCTATTCCCTCCCCCCTCCCCTGCCTCTATGGGGGTATTCCCCCACCCATCTTGTCTTCCCTCCTTGGCATTCTCCTATACTAGGGGATCTAACACCCTCAGGCCCAAGGGCCTCTCCTCCCCCTGATGTCTAACAAGACCCTCCTCTGCTGCATATGTGGCCAGCACCATGGGTCACTCCATGTGTATTCTTTGGTTGGTGGATCAGTCTCCAGGAGGAGGTCAGGCCAGTTGCCACTGTTGCTGCCTTTCTGGGGATGCAAACTCCCTCAGCTCTTTCAGTCCTTTCTCCAAGTCCTCCATCTGAGACCTCCCACTCCGCCCTACTGTTGCTGTGAAGTGACTCATGGGTATTTCGAACTTTTGGGCTAATAACCACTTAACAGTGTACACACCATGTTCATTCTTTTGTGACTGTGTTACCTCGCTCAGGATGATATTTTCTTTTTCTTTTTTTTTTTTTTTTTCGAGACAGGGTTTCTCTATAGGCCTGGCTGTCCTGGAACTCACTCTGTAGACCAGGCTGGCCTCAAATTCAGAAATCCACCTGTCTCTGCCTCCCAGGTGCTGGGATTAAAGGCATGTGCCACCACTGCCTGGCTCCAGGATGATATTTTCAAGATCCATCCATTTGTCTGCGAATTTCATGAACTCATTGTTTTTTATAGCTGAGTAGTAATCCATTGTACAAATGTACCACATTTTCTGTATCCATTCCTCTGTGGAGGGACATCTGGGTTGTTTCCAGCTTCTGGCTATTATAAATATGGCTGTTATGAACATAGTGGAACATGTGTCTTTATTACATGTTGGAGCATCTTCTGGGTATATGCCCAGGAGTGAAATAGCTGGGTCCTCAGGTAGTATTATGTTCATTTTTCTGAGGGTCCGCCAAACTGATTTCCAGAGAGGTTGTATCAACTTGCATTCCCACCAGCAATGGAGGAGTATTCCTCTTTTACCACATCCTCGCCAACATCTGCTGTCACCTGAGTTTTTGATCTTAGCCATTCTGACTGGTGTGAGGTGGAATCTCAGGGTTGTTTTGATTTGTATTTCCCTGATGACAAAGGATGTTGAACATTTCTTTAGGTGCTTCTCAGCCATTCGAGTTTCCTCAGTTGAGAATTCTCTGTTTAGCTCTCTTCCCCATTTTTTGATAGGGTTATTTGGATCTCTGGAGTCTAGCTTCTTGAGTTCTTTGTATATATTGGATATTAGCCCTCTATCAGATGTAGGATTGGTAAAGATCTTTTCCCAATCTGTTGGTTGCTGTTTTGTCCTATTTACAGGGTCCTTTGCCTTACAGAAGCTTTGTAATTGCATGAGGTCCTATCTGTCGATTCTTGATCTTAGAGCACAAGCCATTGGTGTTCTGTTCAAGAACTTTACCCCTGTGCCCATGTGTTCTAGTTTTCCCCACTTTCTCTTCTATTAGATTCAGTGTTTCTGGTTTTATGTAGAGGTCCTTGATCCACTTGGGCTTGAGCTTTGTACAGGGAGATAGGAATGGATTAATTCGCAATCTTCTACATGTAGACTGCCAGTTGAACCAGCACCATTTGTTGAAGATGCTCTCTTTTTTCCACTGTATGGTTTTAACTCCTTTGTCAAAGATCAAGTGACCATAAGTGTATGGGTTCATTTCTGGGTCTTCGATTCTATTCTATTGATCTACCTGCCTGTCACTGTACCAATACCATGCAGTTTTTATCACTACTGCTCTGTAGTATAGCTTGAAGTCAGGGAGGCTGATTCCCCCGGAAGAGAAGGACGGCTATTAACACCGAGGAGTTGGTATTGAGATATGACCTGGCTCTGTTTGGTTAGTTCTGATCTTTCTTAGCTTTTTCTGTTCTTCCCTTGAGCATAATCACAGGCACCTCTATTTCCTTCTACCAGGTTCCTCTTCCAAGGCTGTAGCTCTCCGCTCCATGGTGCCTTCTCTGGCCCTGACGTCTCTGCTGTCCCTGGGCTTTACCCTGTGTGCCTCCATTCCTATCATACAGCTGCAGTATGCCACCTTCATCCTGCAAGTGGTCAGCCGCTCCTTCCTGTATGGGTCCAATGCTGCCTTCCTCACACTGGCGTAAGTGAGCTTAGGGAGAAGGAAAGTGGGCTGGCAATGAAGAAATTGAGGGGTGAGATGGGCCTGGAGGTGAGGGTACAGGTAGAAGGAGCCATGGCTGGATATGGATACAGGTGGGAAGGATGGAGCAGTCATACGTCAGAGCCTCTGTATCCAGGGAGAATCTCTGGCTAACTGGTGAATTCTTATTTCCCTCCACTATCATCTTCTAACTCTCTCAGAGAAGAGTTAGAAAGGTATTTTCCCATCTTTGTGTCCTTGGCACTCCATTGTTGCTTCTTTGATAGCACCTGCATCTGTCTTTTCCTCAAGACCTTCCCACGTATAGCCTGGGCCTGGGTCCCTTTTGTTCCTGCAGGCCCCGTATAGTACCTTCTCTGTGTCTTGTGGTTAGAATCAAGTACAGTGGGAGAAGAAAGGGCTTGCATAGTTGGGTGAAGGGCAGGTCCAGTGACAGGGGAGCTGGCTGATAACATTCTCAAACACCCTCAGGCCCCTGCTTGGAGTTGAAGTAGTTGGGGGGGGGAGGGTATCTGTAAAACTCACTGAAACCTCTATCTTTCTCTCCCTAGTTTTCCCTCAGAGCATTTTGGAAAGCTCTTTGGGCTGGTGATGGCCTTGTCAGCTATTGTGTCTCTGCTGCAGTTCCCCCTGTTCAAAGTCTCCCCTGAGAGCAACGCTGTATATGTGAGTACACGCAGGGCCCATTTTAAATATTTATTTATTTATTTTCCTACGTTATTTACATTTCAAATGTTTCCCCCTTTCCAGATCTCCCCTTTGGAACCTCCCTATTCCCTCCCCTCTCCCCTGCCTCTATGGGGGTAAAACCCCACCCACCCACCCACTCTTGTCTTCCCTCCTTGGCATTCTCCTATACTGGGGGAACTAACACCCTCAGACCCAAGGGCCTCTCCTCCTCCTGATAGCTAACAAGACCCTCCTCTGCCACACATGTGGCCAGCACCATGGCTCCCTCCATGTGTATTCTTTGGTTGGTGATTCAGTCTCCAGGAGTATCGGAGGGTCAGGCCAGTTGCCACTGTTGCTTCCTCCATGGGGATGCAAACTCCCTCATCTCCTTCAGTCCCTTCTCCAACTCCTCCATCAGGGCCCATTTCTGGCCAGCCCTTATGTGAGCCCTTGACTACAAAGGTTATTCAGGCAGGACCTACTGCGTAGGGCCCCAGTAGGGGGCGCCCTGAGCTGGCTCAGGAGGCCTGGATGTGTTAGAGGCTTCAGTAGTACAAAAAGGAAATATTCAGGGTTTCACTTCTCAAACTAAGGTCACAGGCAGAAACCTGACTCAGGCTGGGGCTTCCTAAGGTCACAGGATTAACATACTATCCCTTCCCAGAAAGCCTGTGCTTTTCATAGGTCTGGAGAAAAATAGTTTGTGAGTATGGACAAATATGTAGTACTCCAGAATAGGATGCAAAGTCCTCTCAGAATTTCAAGCAAAAGAGTTTCCTACTTTCAATTAGTACAGGCTAACCCTGACTTCTACATGAGACTATGGCATATACTACATTTGTCTGAGGGCAGGAGCTTCATACATTTTATCTCTGGGCCCCATGCTTAGTAGATGTTAATGGCCCAGCCCTAGGAAGTAGTCATGGCTCTCCAACTTTTGGGGGAAATTGAGGACCAAAGAGATTAAATGATTTACAAACTCAGATACTCAGAGTCATGGTCAGTTAAGGCATAGAGGTCTCTACACTCGGAAATCAGTGTTCTGGTCTGATTTATCTGCTTGCCTCATTAAAAAGAGATCTTCAGGGTGGAGAGATGGCTCAGTGGGTAAGGGTGCTTGCTGCCAAATCGAGCACTTCAGTTTGATCCCTAGGATCCCATGGAAGGAAAGATCCAAAGGTTACAAGTGTCCTCTGACCTCCTTATGTGCTCCATGGCACTTGGACACTCACACACATACAGATACACACACACACACACACACACACAAATGTAGTAATTTTTTAAAAGCTCAATGTGTAAAGCAAGTATATAAGTCTGTCACTAGAAGGAACAAGGCTATGCTTAACGTCAGGAGCTCTAACTCAACATCTGGATGCAGTCTAACAGATGCCTTCCCAGCTTCTCACAGGACCTGGTGCAGGTCACTAGTGCCCTCTAGGCCATTGTTTCCTCACCCATGGAATGGGCTTAATAGGAGCTGGCATGTGGCTTATTGGCAAAGGGCTTGCTTAGCATGCATAAGGCCCTGCATTCACTGGTGAGCGCTGACTAAATCATGTTTGGTGGTACATGCCTATAATTCTAGCACTTGGGAGAGAGATTTTCAAGGTCAGCCTGAGCCTTTCTCAAGAAAGAGAGAGAGAGAGAGAGAGAGAGAGAGAGAGAGAGAGAGAGAGAGAGAGAAAGAAAGGAAGGAAGGAAAACAACTCTTCAGGTCACCTTCAAGTCTAGGTGGGAAATAGTCTATAGACCAAGTAGGACTTTGGTCATTTTGTTGGTGATGGGTGCAGCTCAGAGTTACTGGAGTGGCTTCTCTTTCCTGTTTATCCAGGTGTCGATGGGGCTTGCCATCTTTCTGACATTGGTCCATCCTTTCCTGGTGTACCGTGAGTGCCGTGCTGAGAAGTCAAAACTGTCTGTGGACACCTAGCCCAGAAGCCCTCGCTTTCTAGCCTTGATGATGCCTTTCCTGATCGTCCCTTGGCTTTGATGATCCAGTGTCCACAGAGACTTTGCCTACCCAGAAGAACTGTAGTAGGCAGCCATAGTTTTTCTTAAAAAACAAACAAAAAATCCAAACAAACAAACAAACAAACACAGAAATAAAAACAAGGCATTTAAATGTCATCCAGGACTTTTGATTACCAAGAAGAGAATTTCAGTGGCCAAGTAATTAGCCTAGATACCGACCCAAAGCAAAGCTTTATGTGTGAATTCTTAGTTTGGGAGTAGGAAGTTACTTCATGCACAAGACCACAGCAGAGCTCGCTGTAAGGGACATGTCACAGAGTCATGCTAACCCAAAGGACTTAGGAACAAACTAACTGGCTAGCCAGAAAGATTTTGGACACCCCTTTGTACCCCACCTGTGAACAATGTCTCCTCTTCAGGAAAAGAGATATTTATTGACCTAGGGCATATATATATAATTAGTTTGGGGCTTGAGAGATGGCTTAACTCTTAAGAGCACTGGCTGCTCTTCTAGAGAACCTGGATTTGATTTCTAGCACTCCCATAGTAGCTCACAAACTGTAACTGCAGTCTCTCCATGGGCACTGGATCCTGTGCACAGACATATAAGCAGACAAAACATCCATACACAGTAAATAAATACATAACTTCTCTTGGGAATAATTTTATACAATAATAAAGTCTCTACGTTTAAGGCAACTACTACTTCTACCTCTTTGAGTTTGTATGAGCATGTGCATGCACAAGTGCATGGGTGTGCTCTTGGGGAGGTATCACCTTTGGGAACTGGGTGCAGGGTGGAGGTAGAGGGAGGGATCTGGCTGTACACAGTATCATGGCAGCCTGACACAGAATTCGGGCACAGGGGTGGGGCAAGCTCCTGGGTCCTCGGATGTGAACTCCCCGAGTCCCTCCCCTCTCTATACCCTTCAACCTCAGTCAAACCCTATTTGCCTGACTCATGGCACTAGGTGTATTCAGATGGTCCACCAATAAGTCTGAGTTCTGTCAGCAGCCCCTGGGAAAGCCCTGTAACTACTGAGTCACAGATCTCTCACCTGAAAGGGGTCAGTTTCATTCCTGACCCCGAGGGTGACCTCAAGAAGGAAGATGGGAGCTAGTGAGTGCCACTTCTTCATTTACTCAGGACCAGATGTGAGAAGAGCAAGTAGAGAGATAGAGGTAGGCAAGAAGGGAGAGTCCAGAACATTCCTGGTTATTTTTATTTTTACTTTTATTTTTTATTTTATTCTACCTAAAGGGGAAGCTGAAAAAAGGTAACAGGAAGAGAGAGGGTGAGCTGATAGATTCATTTATCTCCCCATCCAGTCATTCAGCAACTGCTCAGTGTACCTTTACAAGGTATCAGGTGCTGTCTTGGGTGCTGGGTATGTAGGTAGGGATGAACAAACACATGGCTTTTCTTTCTTCTGGTGAGGTGCTAAAAGAATTGTTCCAAGGAGTCTAGGCACACGGGTCTGAAGACAGATCCCGGAGCTGAAAGGCATGGTTTTGGTTTTGTTAGTCTTCTCTAGAGTATCTCGATCAGTGGTTCTCAGCCTCCCTAATGCTGCGACCCTTAACACAGTTCCTCCTGGTGTGGTGAGCCCTAACCTTAAAATGAATGTTTGCAACTTCAGAAATGTAATTCTGCTACAGTTATGAATAAAAATGTAAATATCTGATATGCAGGTGTCCTGGCTGGTTGTGTGTCAACTTGACACAAGCTGGAGTTATCACAGACAAAAGGAGTTTCAGGTGAGAAAATGCCTCCATGAGATCCAACTGTAAGGCATTTTCTCAATTAGTGATCAAGGGGGAGGGTCTCTTGTGGGTGGTACCATCCATCCTTGGGCTGGTAGTCTTGGGTTCTATAAGAGAACAAGATGAGCAAGCCAGAGGAAGCAAGCCAGTAAGTAACATCCCTCCATGGCCTCTGCATCAGCTCCTGCTTCCTGACCTGCTTGAGTTCCAGTCCTGACTTCCTCTGGTGGTGAACAGCAGTGTGGAAGTGTAAGCTCAATAAACCCTTTCCTCCCCAACTTGTTTCTTGGTCATGATGTTTGTGCAGGAATAGAAACCCTGAGTAAGACAGCAGGATATCTGATATATGGCCCCCAAGAGTGTTGAGAACCACTAATCTAAAGGCTCCCAAGACAAATGATAGGCTTCATCCTGCCCTTCAAGACTCCCTGCAGTGTGATCCCTCAACTTTGCCTCCTCCCCTACCATCTTCAGGGGAGCACAGCCCATTCTGTGGACCAAGGGCTCTGGTTTCTGTCTCTGTTCACTGATTCCTCTGTGTAGGCAGTCAATTTTCTCTGCTTGGGAACCCACTGCATTCAGATCTCTAGAAAGTCCTTTCTAGCAGCATGGCGTCTCAACATTTGGTCACACCTTCTTTGGTGACCAACATCAGACTGCTTGCCTTGGGCAGCAAAACTTTGGGAGTCAGTATCTGAGTTGCACCTAATGGAGTGCTTGCTGTCAGTTAAAGGTTATAGAGTGGCCTCCTTGGGGTTACTGTTGCTATGATGAAACACTATGAGCAAAAGCAAGTTGAGGAGGAAAGGATTTATTTGGCTCACATTTCTACATCATAGTCCATCATTGAAAAAAGGCAGGACAGGAACTCAAATGGGGCAGGAATCTGGAGGCAGGAGCTGATACAGAGGCTTTGGAGGCAGTACTTACTGGTTTGCTCTTCACGGCTTGCTCAGCTTCCTTACGTATAGAACCAAGGACCACCAGCCCAGAGGTGGCACCACCCACAGTGGGCGAGGCTTTCTTCCATCAATCATTAACGAAGAAAATGCCCTTCAGCTGGATCTTATGGAAGAATTTGAGGTTCCTCCCTTCGGTTGGTTAGACTGTGTCAAGTCAATGTAAAACTAGACAGCACGTAGAGTGAATGGCCATTGGGCGAATGATTTCCCCTTGTTCCAGCCTCATTGCTAATTGGAAGGAAACAAGAATACTAGGTAGGAAGGATTAAGGTGAAGTGGGGTGCACTGGGAATCCCAGCTCGGCCATTTGCCTGTATGACCTCAGATGGCAACTTCACCCCCACATCTCATGTCCTTCATCATTATTATGAGGAGAAAGAGACTTGTCTCCCTGGGTTGTTGCTAGGGATAGGTCAAATGCATGGCCCCATAGAAGCTACTGTGACAAACACAGCTAACATTACAGACAACATGCAATAAAGCTCCAAAGTCATCTAAGGTCTATCAATGGGGAGTGAGCAAATAAAACATACCCATACAATGGAATATTACTTGATAATAAAAACCAACAAAGTAATAACACATTCCTTAATATGGAGGAACTTGAAAGATTATGCTAAGTGAGAAAGCCAATGGGAGAGACTATGAGTAGTATAATTGATCCCTGTTTACATACTAATGTCCTGAATATGTAAATCCATGGAGGCAGAAAACCTACTAGTAGTTGTCTCTGTGTGGACAGGGCACTGGTAATGACTGGGCATGATACCTTTTTTTTTTTTTAGATTCATTTATTTTATGTATACGAGTGCCCTATTTACATGTATACCTACTTGCCAGAAGCAGGCATCAGATCCTGTTATAGATAGTTATGAGCCACCATGTGGTTGCTGGGGATTGATCTCAGGACCTCTGGGAGAGCAGACATTGCTCTTAACTGCTGAGCCATCTCTCCAGCCCACATGGTAGCTTTTAAAAATCGTTAGAGCAAAGTCAGGTGTGATGGTGCATGCCTTTAATCCAAGCACTTGAGAGGCAGAGGTAGGCAGATTTCTGAGTTCAAAGACAGCCTGGGCTACCAAATGAGTCCAGGAGAGCCAGGGCTACACAGAAAAACCCTGTCTTGAAAAACGAGGTAAGTAAATAAGTAAATAAATAAACAAATAGTTAGAGCTGTCATGCTCATGTGTACCTTTAATCCTAGTCCTCGAGAGGCAGATCTCTGTGAGTTTAATGACAGCGTGGCCTACATAATTCCAGGCCAGCCACACTAAGCTTCATAGAGAGACTCTGTCTCAAAAAACAACACTACAAAAATAGATCATCAATAATAAAAATTGAGGGAGGTGATGGCACTGAGCTTTATACTTGAAATGGATGTGTTATGTGGGATGTGAATATACACAATAGAGCTTTCATTTAAAACAAATTCGTGGAAATTCTAAGAAATCCAGAGAACACTCGCTTCCTGAGAGTTAGAGGTGATTCCTGGGAAGCTAAGCAAGAAAGGAGTGAGAGCAGACTTCCATCCCTGGGCAGCCTCTTCCTGGAAGGGACCTACTACTGTTAAACAGCCGGAAGCCAGCAGCACAGGGTTCACAGGGTTTGAGTTGACCCATTGCACTTTCAGTTAGTTTTGGACTTCAGCCACCAGCTTCTGGCAGAGACCAGAGGCAACTGTCTTCACTGTGCCCCATGGTGGGCTTCCACTGGGGGACAGTACCATTCATGGGAAACTTAGTTAGCAGTTGGCTTGGGGATTTGTATGGTGTTCTCCTTGGGCTTGTTTGGCCAGAAAAGTATATGTAACCAACATTATTTTATAAGTCAAAACCAGTGTTTTACAAGCTTATCAATGTTTATAAGCTTAAGAAACATTTTATAAGATTATCAACCAGTGTCATCAAATAGTCTCCAAAATCATGATTTTAAACAGCTGTTTATGATGCTATCACATAGCTATGATTCCCCTTATAGTCATCTCTCCCGTTATTGGGTATTATGTTCTTACACATATTCTTGGGATGTTTTGCCTCTACTTACTTTCTGCTGTCAGCACAAGGGTCCCAGACCGCCTGGAGTCATAGAACAGACTGAGCAAGTGGACTAGAGAGTGTGAGTAACAATAGAATTCAGAAACTGGCTAGATGTTGTCAAGTCTTATAGCAAAATTGTCACAAAGGGAGTTTCCAGAGAGGGATGTAGAGAGACAAAAAGTTCCCAAATGAAAGGATGAAAAATAAAATGGAAACTTTCTAGCAGTCAGATCCTTGTGACTTGTAATAAGGTATTCAAGCAACCAGAGCCTGACTCCTAATGACCCCTGGTGCTTCACCTCAAATGGACTCTGAATAGGACAGGTGGCATAATGAGATTTACTATGTGACAAGATAGAAAACTGCTTCTTGAATTCTATTCTTATTTTTCAAAGATTTACTTATTTATTTTATGTATGTGAGTACACTGTAGCTATCCTCAGACACACCAGAAGATCCCATTACAGATGGTTGCGAGCCACCATGTGAGTGCTGGGAATTGAACTCAGCAGTCAGTGCTCTTACCCACTCTCCAGCCCTTGAATTCTATTCTTAACTACTATCAAAGAGCCGTATTCCCTCTCAGAGGAACCCCCTCTCTCTTTCACACACACACACACACACACACACACACACACACACACGGATGGACAGAGTATGTCTGTTCCTTATTAAAATTTTTGTGTATGATGAGAATGCTCAGTGGGTAAAGGCGCTTGATGCCAAGCCTAACGACTGGGGTTTGATTCTTGGGGGACCCACATGGTAGGAGGAGAGAAAGGACTGTTGTACATTGTCCTATGACCTCTACAGTTTCAAGTCCCACACACATACAAACAATCAAACAAACCGTCTAGACTTTTATTTCACTTCTGGCCTGGTGCATGCTTTTACCATGCTGCCTCAGGCTCATGGTTCCTGTCATGACCTGATGTTCATCCCTTAATCCTCATTGATCATCTGATGCTAATTTATTCAGCTGAAGGTACTGCATGTCAATGTTCCAGTACTGACAACACTCTTCTCCAGATTCAGTGCTTTGAGTAAGGACCCCTGTGGTTTTGTTTTGAAGCCCCCTTCTCAGGAGACAGTAAGAAGACCTCTCACTAACATTCTTTGCTACGACATTTCTGTCCATTTCAAAGCCTGTTCCTGTGTTTTGTTGACGGATAAAGAGCTCACAGATGGGGCCTCTTTGCTTCTGGGCATACAAGCAGACTGTGTGGCTTCCTCACCAGACTGGTCTTAAAGTCGAGAATGATGACCACCTATACCAGATCCTATTCCAGGGGCTTTAAGTTTTCATTTTCTAACCCCAAACATTTGTTCATGTCTCCCTTAACAGTTTGTTTCCTGGGTGCAATGTATGTGGGAGAAAGACCCTGGGTGTTGCAGGTTTCAGCAGCTATGTGACCTAGGGGGCGGTGGGGTGGGGATTGGGGACAAACCCTCTTCACACAGCAGTTCACATTCCCCAGATATAGGGAAGATAAAAATTCCAATAAGTTTTGCCACAAGAATGAGAGAGAAATTCTGGGAATTAAAGACTCAATTTGTCATAGGCTCTGGCATTGGAATCTTGGAGTTCTGGGGCTGTGGTGCATGGTGCCCTCCATTTCTTCATTGTAGAGTGACAATAGGAATCTGTCCTGGAGCTGAGGAGCTCTGGACAAGGAGCTGAAGCTTCCTGGCTGACACTAGTGTCCTAGCTGTGTCCTGCTGACACTAACCTCCACAGCCTTCCTCAAAGGAGAAGAATCCACACTGAGGCTCAGGGAGAGTGAGCAAGTGGGGAAGAGTTTTTTAGCAGGTGACAGAGGCACTGGAGGAGGAGTGGTAGCAAAGGCTGCCTCTAGCATCTGCAAGCACTCACAAATCTCAATCTCCTGTTTCCTTCCTTCTTTCCACCGCATCATTAACTCCGTGCAAAGCTTGCTTAGGAAGGTCTGGGAATGATAGCTCCCTAGAATAGGCACCTTTCCTAAACGCTTACCCACAGTTCAGTCTGTTTCACCTGGATGCCTTACAACATTTAGGAGTAACTATCCATAACGTTAACTTTACTAGGTTAAAGAGTACTGGTGCTCTGTGCACACTCCCTAGAGAAGGGATTGGTAAGAAATGACAGGCTGAAACCTGCCAAGACCACACTTACTTCTTTTCCCTTCTTGCTACTTAGCTTGCATAGCTCATAGGAAGTCTTCTAATTTAAATCTCCCCTGCTCTTCCTGACCTTGTTGCTCTGACCTAACAATCACTTTTAAAATTACATGTTTATTTATTTATTGAGTGGGGGAAGGGCACATGTTACAATGTGCACGTGAAATAATGTCTGGAGGTAGGTTCTCTTCTTCCATCTGTTGGCTCTTTCTTTCTACCGTGTGGGGATCAAACTTAGACTGCCAGGCTTGGCACCAGGTGCCAAACCCCACCTCATCATCTCCCCACCCTTCACATTTGTTTTAATCCTAGCATTTGCTTTAACGGTAACATAATGATGAAGCTTCACAGGAAACATCCAGCACTTCAGATAGGGCCTGGCACACAGTACACAGACCACTTGCCTGGCCACAGGTGTGCTAAGCATGGCTCCAGATGTTCTTGTGTATCCGTGGTGACAAAGGAAGAGCAGAGGGAGAACATTTCAGTCTGGAAAGTCTGGAGTCTGGAAAGCCACTACCTTAGGTTGGGATGTGACTTAGTCAGGGTTTCTATTCCTGCACAAACATCATGACCAAAAAGCAAGTTGGAGAGGAAAGGGTTTATTCAGCTTACACTTCCACACTGCTGTTCATCACTAAAGGAAGTCAGAACTGGAACTCAAGCAGGTCAGGAATCAGGAGCTGATGCAGAGGCCATGGAGGATGTTGGCTTGCTTCCCCTGGCTTGCTCAGCCTGCTTTCTTATAGAGCCCAAGACTACCAGCCCACAGATGGCACCACTCACAAGGGACCCTCCCCCCTTGATCACCAATTGAGAAAATGCCTTACACCTGGATCTCATGGAGGCATTTTCTCAACTGTAGCTCCTTTCTCTGTGATAACTACAGCTTGTGTCAAGTTGACACACAAAACCAGCCAGTACAGGATGGAAAACTACCCTGCAAGCCTTAGCTCAGGTTTGTTTCTGCCCAGTGAAGTAAAGCATGCTCTTCCTACTGCTGGCAATGGGAAAACTTCAAATGCAAAAGGAAACAACAAACTTTCTCATTAGCCAAAACCTTAAGCCAAAGTCAATGAAAATATCAATCTTCATATTCATTTTTATGTGTGTGTCATGTTTGTTTCTCCAGCAGTCAATGTAGAAAATCCAAATGCACAGAAATATCAGTGCTTGGGGAAGGGCTCTTGATTTCCCTGGAGCCCAGGAGGTGGAGAGGAGAGAGCTGTTCTCACGTCCTCGGTCAGGTGTCCTTGAGAGTTAGACAGCCATCTCTCTTTTTTTCTTTTTTGCTTAAGAATGGAGGTTATCATGCCTACTCAGTGAGAAATGAGAATCAGTGGGGCTCCCTATGAATATGCTGGCCCTGCCACACAGTAGGTCTACAATTAATGACATATCATTTTTTTTCATGAAAGATGCAAAAATCACCTTACAAGTCTATGCTCCATTTAAGTGAGACATGGTTTTACTTATTCCTCTGAATAATTCTACCTTACCCATAGTTATCTTCTGCAGGTCCTTCATCTTTTGGCTCTGATTTCTCTGTCTTTCCCTATCTGTTACTCTGAGTTTTCACAATCACAGAAACAGTCATAGCTCTGAGCCTGCAGCTGGCAAGAGTAGAGTTACAATTCCAAATGCATATCAGTCAGACTCTCAGTGGAAGCAAATGACTTGATCCCCAAGCTGATAAACTTGTGTGTAAAAGAGACTCAGGCTGGATGAAAATGACAGCACCGGATTGTAACCCTAGCACAAAAGAGGTGAAGGGAGAAGGGTCACAAGGTTGAGGTCATCTTGAGATACACAATGCAGCAAACACTGCCAAAACCAACAAGCAAAACAGCCCTTAAAAGACTCCTTGTGAGTGACGGTTGAGTTAGAATTCTTTCCTAAGCTCTGCCATTTGCAAGCAGGTGGAATGGGAATCCCATTTTCAGTCTTTCCAGCTTTACTTTATTCCTGAAATGGGGCTGCTGTGTCAGATTGTTAGTGGAGGGCCTGGTTACAGCCCCCTGAGAAGTGGTGAGGGTCAGTGGAGATGCCCATGAACATGCTTGGCCCTAGCACACAGTAGGTCTGTAGTTAATGGCACTATGTTTGTTTCTAGAGCAGTCCCAGGAGGTAGTCATTTGTAACTCATAGATGGGCAGGAGGCAAGGACACTGCTGGTGTGGTCTAGGTTGTGAGTGGCAGAGCCAGGAATATTAAAATTATGTTTTTAGGGCTTCTTATATCAGCTGCTGCAACCTCACATTAAAGAGTCCATATGAGAGCTTTTGCTGTTCACTGCTGTGAAGATGAGTGTGAGCTCTGACACTTAGGTGCTGAGCCTTGCTCTTTTTGTCTCTGACTTAGAATAACAATGTTCCTGTCTTAGTTAGGGTTTCTATTCTTGCACAAACATGACCAAGAAGCAAGTTGGGGAGGAAAGAGTTTATTCAGCGTACTCTTCCATGTTGCTGTTCATCACCAGAGGAAGTCAGGACTGGAACTCAAGCAGGGCAGAAAGCAGGAGCTGATGCAGAGGCTGTGGAGGAATGTTCTTTACTGGCTTGCTTGCTTCTCCTGGCTTGCTCAGCTGGCTTTCTTATAAAGCCCAAGACTACCAGCCCACAGATGGTACCACTCACAAGGGCCCCTCCCCCCTTGATCACTAATTGAGAAAATGCCTTACCGCTGGATCTCATGGAGGTATTTTCTCAACTGAAACTCCTTTCTCTGTGATAACTCCAGCTTGTGTCAAGTTGACACAAAACCAGCCAGTACAGTTCTTTACCTCTTAGAGTTGCTTAGAGAATTGAATGATAAGAATCACTTACAATAGCACACTGAAAATACTTCTTCAGTGGTAGTTGCTGTTGTCACCATTAAAATTCCCACCTAAAATTTGAGAGGGTCTGCCTAAATCTAGCTGTGCCAGACATGGACAAGAAATGTTTCTCAGAATGGATTTACTTATTGGGTGTGATGGTTAATCTTCATTGTCCCCTGGACTAGAGTTTAGATCTCTGTGGGAATAGACCTCTGTGCTTGACTGTTTCCAGACCCATATGAATGTGGATGACGTTGTCCCATGGGCTCAGGTTCTGTACTGAATGAAAGGAGAAAGTAGACTGAACATCAGCAGTCATCTCTTTTTACTCTCTGACTGTGGAGGTGATGTCATCGGCTACCTCAAGGTCCTGTTGTCATACTTTCTCACCATGATGGATGGATGGACATATTCATTGAAATTGTAAGCTCAACTCAATCTTTTCTTAAGTTGCTTCTTGTTGTGTGTTTGGTCACAGACATATGAAAATTGATGCTGAGAATTCAGGCTGTCAATGTGATAAGCCTGACCACTTGACTACTTGGTTCTTGGGCCCTTGGAATTATTTAAAAAAAAAAAAAAAGATTTATTTATTTATTTATTGTATATGAGTACAGTGTAGCTATCTTCAGACACACCAGAAAAGGGCATCAGATCCCATTACAGATGGTTGCTGGGAATTCAACCCAGACCTCTGGAAGAACAGTCAGTGCTCTTAACCATGGAATCATCTCTTCAGACCCTGGAATTCTTTATAAGAGGAAAGTGGAAGGATTTTTTGGGCTAGAGACCCATAGAATGCTAAGTAAGCAAAGCTATTCTGATAGGACTCTAGAGGGCCAGGATGCTGAGAGAAATGTGTGCACTGGGGGCTTGGTTCATAAGCTTTCCAAGGGAAATAGGACACATGTGCTGAAGGTGAGTTCAGTCCGAGATGCACTGAGAAAGTTGTGGAGTTGGAGAGGAGAGTGCCAAGGAACCACATGGCTCCCAACATTTAGCTTTGCAGAAGAGAGGCCTGTCTTTAGAAACTCAGAGAGAATGGCTACACATGTTTCTAACGATGAAGACATTAAAAAAGAGGAAGTGCCATGTGCCACAGAAACCAAGGAGGGTAGGAACTGCAGATGGTCTGTTGAGTTTGGCAATTGGGCTGACAGTTAGGGCCTTGGCAGGAAGGACAGACAGAGAGGCCAGAAACACTTATTATCTGGCTTATATTTATCAATACCAGGTCCCATTCAGTTCTTCTTCTACCATGTGGGGTCCAGGGATATCTAACTTGGGTCATTAGGTTTGATGGCAGGTGGCCACATGAGTCATGGAGCAGACCTCATGTCCTTTAAGTTCTTCTCTGCCTACCTACTCTACCTGTCAAACATTCAGCCTGTCATTCATTAGTCTAGGTTAATTACCAGTTCCTAAAGGGGGCTCTTTCTGCCACCTTTGGCTGCTGTGTGACTTTTGCAGTATTGGAAATTGGGGCTATCAGTTTAGATATGTTATGTGCTTCTAAGTATCCTCCAATGCAGTGCAATCGTTTGCTTGTAGGGTTATTCTGTGTGCCACATTTCCTTATGATATTAAACCTCCCAGAGAGCAGAGACCTCTTCTAAGTATTTGATGAATGAACGAGTGAGTCAGAAAATGAGTGATTCAGAGCACAGAGTCAGGCCTACCATTGTTTCTATGGGAGGGTAAGTTCAGGAAACGTTTGTGGAATCAAAATGAATGGTCTTATTCTCTGACCCAAATTCAACTGGACTTTCTCCAGAGTATATAGTTCAATTGATTAATTAATTCAGCATATCATTGAAAACTTTTCATGATTTATGGCAAAGTTGCAGGTAGTAAATATGACAGACAAGGTGTCTGGTGTAATGAAGCTTATGTAATTTAAATTTTTTCAATGCCTGCTTTTAATGATGGTTCTTAAATGCTTTAACCTCCCCCCTCTAGCCCACCACCCACCAGAGGTAGTGGAAAAGAAAGGAAACCACTCTCTCATGTGTTTGCCCATCAGAACACCATCCAACACAGCTGACTTTCCGAAGAACCCTAAAGTCTCCATTCAAGCTTATTTCTTTTTAGGAGTATGGGAGAGACTGACAGCAAACAAGAGACTAACAAATGAGCAAGGCCGACACTTTTTTGCTTAATACCACGGGAGTAGAACGATGTGGACTCAGACGACTCCTGACTTCTGCCAAAGTCAGGGCTAACAAAGGAAGTTCTCATGCTCAGATTTCATTGCAAGAATACCAACAATATGAAAGACCAAGCCAGTATCTTCTCTCTAACACTTACCAGCCCTGTAGAATTGCTTGACAGTGAGAATTATCCAGATGAGCTCCAGGAGACAGAATTTTAAAAAAGTCATAAGCTTCTAAAAGAATTCAAAGAGTTTAAAGAAGAAACAAGGAAATAGCTCAGTGAAATCAAGGAGAATAAATGTCTGAGTGGTGCCCAAGAAAGCACAAACATAAGACTGGTTGAAATGATGAAGAGTCCAGGGTGAGAATGGAATTCAATCAGGAGATAGAAACATTGACGAGAACTCAAGCTGAAATGAAGATGGAATGGAAAAACCCAATAACACAACTAGAAAATGAAAGCCTTACAGGTACTCTGAACCCAGCAGAATAGAGGATATTAGGTCTCAAAGACAATGTAGAGGATCTAGGACAAATAAACAAGGAAAATGAATTTTTAAAAAAAGCACAGCAAAAGAACACACAAGAATTGTAGGACACCACAAGAAACTAAACATTTGAAGAGAGAATCCAAAGTCAGTGACATAGACCAAGTAGCTCTGCCCATGATCATAGAAGAAAACTTCCTCAAAGTAAGAAAACATACACCCACATAGATACAAAAAGCACACAGAATACCAAATAGACAAGACCAGGAAAGAAATCCCTCTACTGTTAAAACACTAAGTATACATAACAAAGAAAGTATTGAAAGTTGCAACATAAAACCCAGAAGTCACATGTAAAGGAAAAGCCATCACAATAACTGCTGACTTGTCGATTGAAACTTCGTAAGTCAGAAGAGCCTGGAGCAACACATTTCAAGTCTGAAAAGACTACAATGGCCAATTTAGAATAACATAACTAGTAAAACTATCTTTCACCATTGAAAGAGAAAAAAAATCTTTCCACAACACAACTTATAAATTTTTATATACAATAAAACAAACCTAAACAAAATACAGGAAGCATTATGTTAGGCTGGAGAGAGAGGAATGAGATATCAGCAACTGTGGCAAGAAATATGAAGCCATAATTATTAAAACACAAAATACCACCGAAAGCACAAAAAACACCCCACATCAACACACATGCCAATCATAATTTTAAATGTTTCCAGGTGCCGTGTCACACAACTTTAATCCCAGCACTTGGAAGACAGAAGCAGGCAGATCCCTGAGTTTGAAGTGAGCCTGGTCTGCACAGAGAAACCCTGTTTCGACAAACAAAACAAACAAGCAAATAATAACTTTAAGTATTGATGGCCACAATTCTACAATAAAAGACACAGACTGACTGAATGGATCAAAAACAAAATCCATCTCAGTTGCCTCTAATAAGCACATTTTAGTTTTAAGACAGGCAATGTCTTAGAATAAAGTGATGGTCAAGAGTAGTCCAGTCAAATGAGACCAGGAAGCAAGCAGGTGTAGGTATACTAATATCTAACAAGCAGACTCCAAGCTAAAACTAAACCGAAGACAGAAAGAAAGACACTTCATTCTAAGCAAGGAACAGTTACATTACTATCTTAAATACATATACACCAAACTCTGGGGCACCCATTTTTATTAAAAGTGATTACTGGATTTAAATACACAGATTCATACCCATCCATTTATAGTAGGTGATTTAACACTCCACTCCCCCAACCCCAGTACATAGGTCATCTGAACAACAACAACAACAACAACAACAACAACAACCAAACCAAACCAAAAAACAAACAAACAGCAACAAAAACCCCAAACTGGGGAACCATCAAGATTAATTGCCATTATACATAAGATGGACTTAACATGTACAGAATATTCTACTCAAATTCCAAAGAATACCCATTCCGCTCAGCTTACATGGAAACTTTTCTAAAATAGACCACATCCTGGAACACAAAACAAATCTTTCTAAGTTAAAAAAAAAAAAAATTTTCCTTGCATTCTATCTGGGGACCACAATGCACAAAAACTTAAAATTAACAGCAAATAAGCCTCCAGTAAACATGCAAACTTGAGAAGATTAAACAGCTTATTATTGAATGATGAATGGGTCAAATAAGAAATCAAGAGAGACATAAAAAAACTTTCTGGACCTAAATGAAAATGAAAACACAACACAGCACAAAACCTCTGGGACACAGTGTAAGCAATTCGCAAGGGAAATTTATAGCTTTAAGAGCTTCCACTAAAATCAGAAAAAGCCTAATAAATGACTTAGAGAAGAAACTTGAAGAGTTAGAAAAGCAAGAATAAACCAAATCTAAACCCAGTAGATGGCCAGAAATAATAAGTATCAGAGCAGAAATCAACAAAACAGAAAAAGAAAACAATACAAAGAATCAACAGGTCTAAGACTCAATTCTTTGAAAAACAAAATTAAGAGACTCTTGTCCTAACTAACTCTAAGAAAGAGGGTCCCAAATGACCAGAATAAATGGGGAAATAGGACAGACACCAAAGAAATAACGAATCATAAGGAGCTTTTTAAAACCCTGTACTCTGTTAGGATGGAAAACCTACAAGAAATAGATGAATTTCCAGATTCAACCAAATCACCAAAATTAAACCCAGAAACCAACAACCTAAATTGACCCATAACAAATGATGAAATTGAAATAGTAATAAAAAGTCTTCCAGCTAAAAAATGTTCAGGACCAGATGGATTCACAGCAGATTTCTACCAGACATCCAAAGATCTATAATCTGTCCTTTATAATTTATTACAAAGAAAGAAAGAGGAGCATCAACAAACTCTGTCTACAAATCATATAAAGACACACACACATAGACACACACACACACACACACAGAGAGAGAGAGAGAGAGAGAGAGAGAGAGAGAGAGAGAACTATAGGTCAGTGTTCCAGATGATTGTAGGGGCAATAATACTCCATAAAATGCTTTCGAACAGAATGCAGACATATATTAAAAAAGATTATACATGGTGACCAAATTGGCTTTGCCCTTGCAATGCAGGGCTAGTTCAACATATGTAATCAATAAATATAACAAAGCACATAAATAGTCTTAAAGACAAAAATCACATGGCCATCCCAATAGATGCAGACAAGCCTTTGACAAAATTCAACATGCCTAGAGAATGTAGGGCTAGATAGAATATACCTGTACACAGTAGTAGGTATGTACAGGAGACTCACCGCCAACATCATTCTAAATGGAGAAAAGCTTGAAGCGTCCTATTGAAGTCAGGAATGGGACAGGTGTGTTCACTGGAGCAATAAGGGTACAAATAGGGAAAGAATAATTCAAACTGTCTTTTGTAGATGATAGGCTACTCTATGTTAGAGCTCCCAAAAATCTACTAGAAAACTTCTAGAAAAGATAAATAAATTCAGTAATGTGACACGATACAGAATCAACTCACACAAATCAATAGCTTTTCTATACACCACCAAAAAACAAAGAAGGAGATCATGGAAACACTCTCATTCATAATAGCCTTAAAGAAAATAAAATATTTAGAAATAAAATCAAGGTTGTGAAGAGCCTCTATGATGGAAACTTTAAAGCCTTGAAGAAAAAGGTGAAGACACTAGAAAATGGAAATGGCTTCTCGTGCTTGTGGGTGGGTAGAATTAGGACTGTGGAAAAGGACCACTCTACCAAAGCCAGTTACAGAGTCAATGAAATCTCAATCAAAATCCCCACCTCAGAATTCACAGAAATAGAAAAAACAAAAAAACAAACCAAGCAAACAAACAAAAAACCTATCCTAAGATTCATGTGGAATAACAAAAAACCCTGATAGCCAGAACAATCCTGAGCAAAAGGAACAGTACAATTCCAGTTCTTAAGTTATATTAAAGAGCCACAGTAGTAAAACCAAGATGGTACTTTCATAGAACCAGACATTTAGACCAATGGAACAAAATTGAAGACCCCAGGACAAGTACATGTAACTTCAGCCACTTAATAGTTGACAAAGATGCCAAGAACATACACTGGAGAAAGGGACACTCTTCAACAAATGGTGTTGGGAAAACCGGATGGCCACGTACAGAAGAATGAAATTAGACCTGTATCTATCACCTTGTATAAAAATTAACTCCAAATTCATCAAATGCCTACATGTGAAGCATGAAACACTGAAACATCCAGAAGAAAACATTGATGGTGCCCTACGTGATATAGGTATGGGAGTGGACTTTCTGCATAGAACTCAGTTGCCAAGAATTAAGGCCAGAAATTAACAAGTGGGAATTCATGAAAGTAAAAATCTTTTGTGTAGCTAAAGAAACAATCAACTGGGTGAAGAAGCCTACAGAATGAGAGAGAATCTTTGCCAGCTATACATCTGGCAGAGTATCATTATCCAGAATAAAGAACTCAGAATACAAAGGGCCAAAACAAAATGACCCATTTAAAACTGGGTCTGAAACCTGAATAGAGAGTAATAAAAAAAAAATGGCAAAGAAATATGTCAAAAATGCTCGCCATTCCTAGCAGTGAGGAAAAGGCAAATCAAAACAACTTTGAGATTTCATCTTACCCCTGTCAGAATTGCAAAGATCAATACAACAACCAAAAACAAATGCTGCAGGAGATTCAGGGGAAAGGAAGACCTCATTCGCTTTTGGTAAGACTTGCAAAGTGGAGCAGCCATGATGGAAATCAGTGTGGAAAATTCTCAAAAGGCTAAAAAGAAATCTACTGTATGGACCTTGGCATAGGCCCAAAGGACTCGACAGACACTTGCTCAGCCATGTTCACTACAGCTCTGTTCACAATAGCTAGGGAATGGAAACAACCTAACTGTCCTATAACTGAAAAATGGGTAATGAAATGGTAGTACATATATAGTAGGGAACACTATTAGTTAGTTGTAAGGAAAAATGAAATTATGAACTTTGCAAGGAAATGGATGGAACCAGGAAAGATCCTATTGAGTGAGGTCAGACCCAGAAAGACAAATGTTGCATATTCTCTTCCAGGGCAGGCTCCTCTAAATCTTCAGAATTGAGTTCATAGTTTTGTAGTAACTACAAAACCCGAAAAGTAAACTAGGATCATTGCCAGGACGGGGGGTTGGAGACAGAAGAGAGGGTAATAGTAGGTATAATGGGAATGGGGAGGCTCTTTAGAGAGAGGAGGAGAGTACATACAGAAGAGGAAAGAAAGGTGTAAAAAGTAAAAATAGTAAGGATGTCTAAGAGGGCCACACACACACACACACACACACACACATACACACACACATACACACACACACACTCACACACACACACACAAAGAGCCACACACACACACACATACACACACACACACTCACACACACACACAAAGAGCCACACACACACACACATACACACACACACACTCACACACACACAGTTTTTAATGAACTTTTTTCAACTGGCCCAATACTAAACATGAGGAGCCGTCTTTTGAGTTGTTGGTCAGGACAACCCCCAAATATACAACTTATTGTTGTTACCTTTTGTCCCTCTCCCAGAAATAGAAGGTAAGTATTGCTGAAGACACCATGAACTTCAGAAGGTTCCAGAGATCCTTCAACTGGAACTGACCTGAATGTCTCCTCTCTGTGACAAGCTGTCATAGTACCAGAAGACACCATGCAACCTTCCAAAGGAGGGAGGCAACTAACAGTCCTACCCAGCTATGATGCCTGTGAACTCCATCAATGACCACCGTGGCATGATACCCCTAAGGGTTCAATAGGGGCACATATACCTTGGTGACAACCAACAACTCTCCTAATTAGACTTAAAACCCATTAAACAAGAGGGAAACCATGGCTGGCACTGAAAACCTAGATGACTACTTAGTGAAGTCATGGTTATTGAAGAAGCATCTATAATCACTACTTTACTAAAACAGCATAATCCTAACAATAACCTATAAACATTTGTTTTTATACCCACAGATAAGTGTAGTCTTCACCTCTCATCAAGGGCATTTCTATATAACACAGACAGAGACCATTTCAAAATACCACAACCAATCAAAATGCAGAGTTGTGAAGCTCAATCCCAACGGATACAACTACAAAACATTCCTATACTTAAAATTCATTGAGGAAGAGTGGGCGGAAAGACTGTAAGAGCCAGAGAATCAGGGAGTTTGCTATGAGATTTTGTCTCTTATTATTGTCAGAAGCTACACTTATAAAGTCCTACCAACATAAATGCCCATAGGTTAGTTGAACAAAGATGACATCAATGGTCATACCAAAACAGACAAGGAAAAGCCCCTAAAACCTCAACTCTACATGCAAAGTATTATAGGCAACTGATAAAAGCTAGGAGTAGGAAAGATGGCCTTCCCCAAGGAAGAACACACAAATTAGTTGTCAGGGGCCAAATGGTCGGCCATGAAAACGTACATAGGAGTCATATTATACAGATAGAACAGGTTATATTTAGGAATACACATGCACATGTACACACACGACAACAGTTAGGTTTTTGTTTGTTTTGAGGCCATGAACTTGAGGGAGAGTAGGGAAGGTTCTATGAGAGGATTAGAGGGAGGAAATGTCAGGGAGAATGTAATTATATTATAATCTCAAAAGTAAAACTAAACTACAAAAAGAAACAATGACATGGAACACAGTAACTGGCTATGACGGTGGCGTGTGTGGGCGTCTCTAACAGTTCTTAGAGAAGCCTTGGATGAGTGGATGGCCATTGTCTGGAGATTAGCAGAAGGGATAGAGTGGGTACAGAGGCTTTAACTTGGTCAGTGAAGCTGGGATCGCTATGATGAGGGTCTATCGCTCTAGTGAAGTTGGATCAGTGGATAAGACCCTGCCCCAGCCTTGCAAGCAGCAGCAGTGAGATCAGGTTATTTATTTGCTTGTGAGTAGAGAGACTTACTGGGAAGTGTGGGGACGATGGGTTTAGCATGTCATCAAACATACATGGTGGCTTGGGCCAGTGAGGCTGCAACTGAGGAGAAGCAGCAGGAAGGAATCAGGATACCTAGTGTAATTCAGGGTGTCCTTGAGTGTCAGGATGTGGGACACCTTAATCTAAACACCTGTTGGGACATCTACATAAGGAAGTGCCAGAGTAGCTGTTGTCAAGACTGGTTTCACAGAGCAACGGCTTCATCCCTATCTCTTGGGCCACTTGCCCCTGGGATTATTTTGGCACTTTCACCACCTTTTATCTGCCCCACAAGAATGTTGGCCAAGCCCAGCAAGCAGACAGTTGATCAGATCTGGACTACATCTTTTTTTATGAGGCTAGGGAGTTCAACTGAGCAGAACTTGAGTCTAGAAGAGTATACTAATGGTCTTTTTGTGGTCTGAAGAGACTCTGTCTATTGCCTGCTCCTCAGGCCCATTTCTTGGGACACTTGTTGATGGCACTCCCTCCACCCAGTGTGCCAACTGAGAGGGAGGTGGCCCCTGAGGCTGTTAGTTATTCATGCCACAGGACATATTGCTACATATTTAGCAATGTCAGGCCTCATGCATTTACCATCACAGGGCAGTAGACCAGAGATATGAACATGGCATGGTTGGGGTTCTGTTTGCAGACTCTTACTTCTGAAATAAAAATGTTGCTTGATGACATTTCTGAGCTAATGGGGTTGTGGCAGAATTCTGTTTCTTGTGGGTATGGCACTGAGGTTCCTGGTCACTTGCTGGCTGCAAGAAGGTGCCTCAGTTAGGTCCTCAGGACTACCCATATACATTGCTATGGTGTTCTCTATTCTATAAGCCAGGAATAAGTTCCTCTCATATTCAGGATCTGTAATTTTAGGAAAAGCCCAGTTGCTTTTAAGGGTTCGTTTGATTAGGTCAGATTCATCCAATATAGCCATTCATCATCTTTCTGTTTCTCCTCCTTTCCTCCTCTTTCTTGTTTTCTCTCTCTCCTCCCATATGGTTTTTTCCTCTCCTTTCCTCCATCCTCCTCCTTCTTCTTCCCTCCCTCCCTCCTCCTTTCTTCCCCTCCCTTCTTCTCTCCCTCCCTCCCATTCCTCCTTCCATGCTGGGAATTGAACCCAGGGACTCATGAATGTTAGGTAAGTGCTTTACCACAGAGCCTCAATTCCATCCCTATTCCCATTTTATAATTAATTGTACTATAGAATATAAAGCATGACCACAGGAGGAAAATCCACACAAATAGTCCCAAGGATTCTGTAGAGTGTGTACATTATGAGGTAGGAATGGTAAACATTTTAGAGAGTATCACAAGATTCTTTCCAACATAGGAGCCTGGAAAATCATTTCTGGTTCTTGGTTCTTTATTGAAATCATTCAATAAAGTTAGTTGATTTTAGGTTTTTGATAGGTTATAAACAAACTTCACTGGTGATTTGGATCCTTGCTCTAGGAACATCACCCATGAATTATCTATGGTTGTAGGTTTCATGGTTCCTTGGGCATTATTTAATTTCCACGTGGTTAAAAAAATTCTGGTGCTGGGAATTCACAGACATATTGGTGATGTTGATTGTATTTGGAGATGCAGCATTTTCTACCTTCCAGCTGCTGTGTGTCAGGGGCATGGGCACAGAAGAGAGGTAAACCAGTTTCTTACTGTTGACCATAATGGTCAAAGTGACTTTTATTCAGTGTCTGGTACATACATGTGTACGTAGGGCAATGGCCCACGTTATATCAGGACAGAGCCTTGACTCCCAGTCTGCATCTTGGCACTGGGGTGATAAGATTAAAGGTAGAATATGCTCCGGGGGATGTTATGAAGCTAAGTGAAAGGGTGACCTTTAAAGGTTCTTTATGGAAGTACTGATGTCCAGATGGGGACTGGGTATGCTTTGGGACATTTAGTTCTTCCCAATATCATCTAAATTCTACAGTAACCTTGAGGCCTGAAACAAGACTGCCAAGGATCAGGCCCCTGCAAGGATCTAGCACTTCTTGGGAAAGGAGGCAAGTCTGAGTTTGGTGATGGTCATGAAACCCTCTTGCTGGAAGATTCTGGCCTTCAAGCCCTCCTGCTCTTTGCTCATGCAAATCACAAGCCAGTTGATCTTGTGATTCAAGAAGAGAATGTTCTACTCGAAAGCACCCCCACCCCAGTGGATCTCATTCTTATTTATGCCCTCGGGACCAATGTAGACACTCTTTTGAGTGTGCGTATGTCTGAGTGTGTATGTTTGTATGTGTAGATGTGCACATGTGTGGATGTGTGAACATGGAGGTCAGTAACTAGCTCACTTTCTTTTTTTTAAGGATTAGGGCTGGGGGATGACATAGTGGGCAGAGTGCTTGTAGCACCCTTATGGGGACCTGTGTTTGGATTGAGTTTGTAAAAAAAAAAGCAAAACAAAACAAAATAAAATACACATATGTGACCCCAGTGCTATGGAGGGGGATGATTGTGGAGTCAGTTTCCCCAAGCTTGCTGGCCTGCCAGTCTAGTCACCAGAGAGTGACAGGTTCAGTGAGAGACCATTCAAAAATAAGGTGGAACACACATACGCACACATGTGGACACACATGAACATATGTACATGTGTATACTGCACACAAAGATTAAATGAGACAATATTTTCACACACAGTATTGAAATCTGTACAGTGACACTATGATTATGAAGGTGCTAGGTAGGCCAAAAAAGGGGTCCAGTTCTGAGGGTGAGTGGTTGGGAGCCAGAGAATACTTCTTGAACATTGAGATTCCCTAGCTCAGTGATTTCCAGGCCTATTTTCATCCCAATAACGTAGACATGTTAAATACAGGCATCTGTTTTCTATTCCCAGAGAAGGTCTGATGTGTTTTTAAAAACATTGTTAATAAAGTCTCACTTCAAATTATAGATTTTGTACACATAGATTGTAATCACTGGAGAATAATTAAGGAAGGAACAGCTACTTCCCCGTTCATTCTCAGAGGCCACCAAGGTCATCAGGCTGGTGTGAATTCTTTCATGCGTCTAAATATAGTCTCATAATGAAAGCTCACAGGAAGGAGCTGCCCAAGGTTTCTCCTTGTAAAACTGTGTTTTCACACTGCATATTTTCTTCTTGCTGGGCGTGGTGGTAGTGCATGCCTGCAGTCTCAGCACTAAAGAAGCTGAGACATGGGCATTGGTACAGGTCTGAGGACAATCTGAGCTTTATAATGCATATCAGGCCAACAAGGACCACATGGCAAGACCCTGTCTCAAAAACTAAAAGCAAAAGAAAAATAAAGAACAAAGGCCCAAACAAAGGCAATGAACAGATAGACAACACCCAAAGACCCCAGTGTCGTCCTCTCTGCCTTGCTTTGTTGCCTTCCTAATATGGCACACACACAGCTCCTCAGGCTTGGAGGAACAGGGATAGATACAGGACATTCTCTCAGACAAGACACATTTTAGTCATTGTCCCATGGGTGGGTAGCCAGTTGTTTTGATGGTACAACCAACCAATAAATAACTTTGTAAAAATTTCCCTACATCCAGGTGGGGAAATTTTTCTGTCTAAAACAATAGTCTATAAAGAGCAAAACTGGTCAAAGGTTCGTGTTAAACTCTAATAGATAACGAATGATGCTTCCTCCAGTGCCTTAGATAAAGCAGGAGAACCATGAATTGGAGAAGCTCCTAAGGAGAGTCAGAAATGCAACCCAGAGTGAGAATTCTTCCCTCAGACCAAGAACTCAGTGCTTCCCTCCGAATGTGTTGGCTAAGGAGTAGACTCCTCAAAGAAATGAAGAAAGGGCTCTTATCAGCTCACCCTCTCCCTGTGGCTGACACAAACCTCCCTTCCCCAAGGGACTTCCTCCAAGGTGTCTATAAATGCCACTGTGAAAGAGGGTGAGGGAGGATCCAGGTTTGAAAACTTGACCAGACCCACGAGGGCCTGTAAGTGTTTGCTTTCCTGGGATGTCCTGCTTCTGGGGCAGGCCCTGACGTAGGCTGAGGGCTCTGGAAGGCTAGCAGGGCTTCAGGCAGCTTTCAGCTTTTGCTGGTGCTAGTGCAATGAGCATCACTTCTGAGGGGCAGGCAAACTCTCCTTGTCAGGGAAGGGCACAAGGTGAGGAAAGGGGGGGGGAGGGTGTCACATGCGGCTTTGAGGAAAGAAACATGAGATGTAAGTGCTGTGCATTTCTAGGAAGGTCAACAATCTTGCTTCTCCTTTCACTCACATTGCAGACACTGATGAGCTCATTAATGTAGATCAATGGATAAATGAATAAATAATCCATTTTACTTACAGGCTTGCAGGAAAGCTAGCATGGGCTGCTCCTTTATGGTCTGCTTTACTTCAGAAAGGACTTCCTAGAGCTGGAGCTGGGGCTCAGTCGGTAGAGTGCCTGTCCAGCAAGCATAAAGCCTTGGGTTCAGTCCCCAACAAAGCATAAACCATGTGTGAGGGTACATGCCTATAACCTTAGCACTTGGAAGTAGAGGCAGGATAATCAGGAATTCTATGTTACCCTCAGCTACACATTGGGTTCCAGGCTATGTAGGTTACATGAAATCTTGTCATAAGCAAAACCAGAATAAATGAATTCTCTAGGACAGCAAGAGCTGGACTTAGCATTAGCCCTGGTTCATCCTGAATTCTTGCCTTCTTTTTCTCCACTTTCTTCCCACAGGTCCAAAATGGTCTGGCTGTGGTGTGTGTGTGTGTGTGTGTGTGTGTGTGTGTGTGTGTGTGTAAACATCTGTGTTCTCTATTTCAGGACAAAGCCAAGATGAAATTCCCTCTACTTCTGGCTCTTCTAGTTGGGGGAGCATCTGCTCTTCATCTGAGTAAGTCGTTAGTAGCTTCAGTTTTTCTCTCTCTCTGCTGTTCCTGTGTGTAATAGATGAGATCTGAGTCACATAGCCAGTACCATCACTCATCATTCCCAATTTCAGAATCCCTGTATACCATCGGAGCAGGGGCTCTGCAAGACTCCTGAGGGCACCTGTTATGTCTGTAGCCTTTACTCTGTTGTGGCATTTCCAATTTTGTCCTTTCTACCTAATGCTAATGTCCTTCACAGTAACAATGGCTTCCTTTTACTTGGAGTTTACAGAGCATATTCTTGGCATGTTATGTTCTTTAATCCCTAGAACTTCCTCATGAAGTACTGGGGATTGTATACTAATTTCACAAACAAAGAAATAAAGCTAGTTGCTGGGTCCAGAACCCAAATCTGCAAAGACTGGACCCAAAGCTATTGTGTTCAGCTATCTTGACCTCATGTGTGAAATGGGTTGTCTCCTCATGGAGATGTGGCTGTAGGTTCCTTTCTAGGCAGGATTGTCCACCCCAGTGTTCAAGGAGTGGGGCAGGAAATACCCAAGCTCTAGGGAGAGTAGGGGAAGGCATGAAGGAAGGACATTTAAATTTTCTACTTGCCAGGCTCTGAAATGTCTAACTCCAAAAACCCATTGATGGAGGAGAACTTGCCTAGGGATGCAGAGATATCAAGACCAGAAGTAGAAGAGTGTCTTCCTGGAGAGGAGCTAATGCCACTGGAGGAGGGGGAGGAAGAAGGTTCTGGAAGTGAAGGTACTCATGGGGATGAAGGAGCTGTCTCAGGCCAGGATATGACAGATGTGGACCTTCAGTGCCCCAAGGAAGAGGACACAACGAGTTTGATGGGTGACTCTGGATGCAAAACCTGTCGCTACCTCCTAGTTAGGAGGGCTGAATGCTTTGACAAAGCTCAAGTAAGTGGCCTGTGGCTGAGGCTGGGAGCAGGGACAGACAGAGGACATGTCTCCATCTGCCAGAGATACTGGGTGGGGAGAGGGTCGTGTACTGTCCTTTGCTCTGCTGTCTTGTAATGGCTGTAGCTTGGGAGGAGGGAGAAAGAGTAGGAAGAAAGGACAGAGGGTGGGAGGGAGGAAGGGAATGGGTTTTGGAGACTCAGAGACCATGTGAATTCCTAGTGGGAGAGGGACACTCTTTTTTCCCTCTTCTGATTTATTCTGCAGTTAATTTGCCGGCGCTGCTACCGGGGCACCCTCACCTCCATCCACAGTTTCAACGTTAACTTCCGAATCCAGTCCTCTCTCAGGGGAATCAACCAGGGTCAAGTCTGGATTGGTGGCAGGATCGTGGGCTGGGTAAGACGAATATGGGACCGAATGGCCCCTTATGATCCCATCTAGTATCTACCTTGCTGCAGCTTTGTCTGTATTTCCCCTCTACTATCCCCTAAAGAGCTGGGGACAGAAGGCCACCCAGGCAAGACACTGAGGTGCCACAAAGGGTTTAGAATCAGGTTTGAGTCCAAGTTCCTCCCAGTTTTTCTATCTTTGTGGCTTGGGGACTGTGTCCTTACCTGTTAGGTTCCACATGTTTTCCCTTGCCCTGTCTCTCGTTTGTGATAGAAGAGTGATCATGTCACAGACATGAGGAGAATGGGGTGGTGATCTTCACTGTGAGCCATTAGTTCATCTGTCCAGTATCTATCATGGTCCTGTGGTCAAGGATGTCAGGAGGAGTTAACAGGGACAACACTGGCTCTGCCTCTCTTCCTTCCCCTACGTACTCCTTTGCTTCCTACCTTCTCTAGGGTCGCTGCAAACGCTTTCAGTGGATTGATGGAAGCTCTTGGAATTTTGCATACTGGGCTGCTGGGCAGCCTCGCCATGGTGGTGGCAGATGTGTGACCCTGTGTACCCAAGGTGAGGCTGGCTGGAGATGAATGAAGGGAAGGCCGGGGAGAGTCAAGGGAGAGTGGCAGGAAGTGAGCCTGGCTACTCAGGGAGACCCTTCCTAGGTGAGGTGTAGAGCTGGTATGAACAAGGATCTTCTTGGGATCATGTGAGGGCAGGTAAGGGGCTGAAGCTCCCCTATTCTCTCTTCACAGGAGGCCACTGGCGTCGATCTCACTGTGGCAAGAGACGTCCCTTCATCTGTGCATATTGAGCTGGTCCCAGCTGGGAGTTCAAATTCATCCTCTCCTGGGTAACTGCCTCTTCTTCCCTGCCAGATGTTCCCTCTTCTTTTATCTCCCTAAAATAAAGCCGCTTTACTTAAACAGATTCCCTTTTTCCTGTGATCATTGGTTACGTTATCTCATTTTGCGAGTTTAGCTTCATCACCTCACTCCACTCTATATGTTTTATGAAGGAGCCACAACATTATCACTCTTCAAAGAGTGACGGTGCGGTGGGGTCCAAGAAGCATTCTGACAATAGAGGAGTGCAGATGTCTCCTAAGTGCTCACGAAAGACCCAATTACATAGTTTATGTGGATTGGGTATTGTCAGGACCCCACCAACAGCTGCCAGACATGTGAAGGTTTTAGGTGAACTCTCACCTACCCCGGCTCTTCGTTTCCACTGTTAGTTGCTTTTCCTGTTGCTGTGACACAATACATGACTCAGGGAGACGGCTTATTTGAGTCCACAGGTCAAAGGTACTGCCTATTATGGTGGGGAAGTCCTGGTGGAGGGACTCCAGGCAGGTGGTTACATTGATCCACACTTAGGAAGCAGACAGATGAATGTTTGTGTGCAGCTAGCTTCTTCCAAACACAATCCAGGATCCAAACCCAGGGAAAGGTGGGTCTTCCCACCTCACTTAACATAATCAAGATAATCCCTCCCAGGCATGACCAGAGGCTTGTCTCCTAGGTAACCGAAGAGCCTATGAAGTTAACAATTAATATTAACCATCACAGAACAAACACACAGCGTGTACTAGGCACCATTTCTCTGTTATCTATTAAGCTGACTGACATTACAGCATACATTATATTGGCTGCTTGCCTCTCCGAAGATGAATCCTCTCTTCCTCTAGCAATGTTTCTGTACTTCCAAATTAACTATAGGATGTGTACTCAAATCTTTGTCTCAGGCTCTGCTTTGGAGAAAACCCAATATTATAAACTATTTATTATGAGTCAGACCCTCAATGAGGCCTGGACATATAAGACATAGGGTGTGTGTGTGAGAGAGAGAGAGGGGAGAGAGAGAGAGAGAGAGAGAGAGAGAGAGAGAGAGAGAGAGAACAGGTGCTGGTTGTTACCTCTTACTGAGCACTCACCAGCTGTGGCAAATGCCTTGCGTAGATCATACTATGCCACCAATCATTATTATCCCTGCCATGTAGAAACAGGCTCAGAAAAGTTATTCACGGATGAAAGATTTGCTCAAGACAGAACATCTGGATGTTCGAGATCCTGAGATTTGACTTTCTTAACTCCAAAGCCTATTTCTTTATCCATTGTGTTTTCATGCTTGGAAGTCCTGACTGATGTCCCTCACTCTGGACTTCACCTTTAGGCACAAAACTCACCCCATCTGGAGGCAAAGAAGCCCAGTGAAAGATAGAGATGGACAACTCTAATATTACCAGGGAGATAAGCAGGATGAAAGAACCCCTCTCTTTCAGGAATTTTTCCAACTCTATATTGGTCCAGGGTCCTGGGGAGGCAAAGGAAGACCTTGGGGTTTTGAGTGACTCAGAGAAGGGGAGCTATCTGTTCAAGGTCAGTTACTTATCTAGCTGAGAAAGAAACAGCCACATTTTGGTCCATGCAACCATTGTGCCATGCCAGCTGTTGGTTTTATAAGTGGTAAATTTCAGAAGTCGTGCCTTTGGGTCTGTGGTGGGTGCTGTGAGGATAATAGCTGAGGCAGAGCTGGTCCATGGACGCTCGTGGATGCTATCGTTTGCTGTGGCACAGATTAATTTTTGTATTAATATTAATAATACAGATGATGAGGGACTGGGACCATGACTCCATGGTAGTGCAGCTGCCTAGCTATGAAATTCTGATCAGGATTTCAGCATGAAAATAACTGAACAGCTAAATAAATGCATGAATAAGACAAGACATGCCCTACCATCATTTGCTAGGCATTTACTACATTCTGGACTCCAGGCTGAGAGCTAGGGAGATTTTAATCTTGCTTCTTAGAAATCGCTCTCTTAGTGAGCTTTGTGACTCCTGATCCATGAAGGTCTCTTTAGAGGGTACCAAGGAAAAGGCAGGAGGAAGCTCCAGGGTACTTGACTATGTTCTTCACACAAGTTTGGCTGTGGTTGTATACATGCCATGACTGTAGTTTTTCTGTTCAGTTCACTCACAAATGCTTCAGGCATCCTTGTCTGTGAATAAGTAATGGACTATGCTTGCTCAGGAGACTGAGCTCCTACACATTACTTTGACCTTGGAATTTCATTACTTCTCACAATGATGGAAAGAGATTCACATCATTGTGAGATTCTTTCAGTATGATGGGGTTTGGACTGTGTTTTAGAACAAGATGAAGATTTAGAAACCCACATGAAGGATGAATACATTATTAATACATAGAACTGTCTTTTAAAGTAAAGTGGATCTGAGAATGTGACATGACTGGTAAAGTGCTTGCCTGGCATGCCTAAGCCCTAGGTTCTATGCCCAACACAGGAGGATCAGGACTTCAAGATCATCACCAGCCACATGGTGAGTCTGAGGCCAGCTTGAGCTACATAAGACCCTGTTTCAAAGAAGGGGGGGCTGGAGAGATGGCTCAGTGGTGAAGAGCACTGACTGCTCTTCCAGAGGTCCTGAGTTCAATTCCCAGCAACCACATGGTGGCTCACAACCATCTGTAATGGGTTCTGATGCCCTCTTCTGGTGTGTCTAAAGACATTGATCTTAAAAGAAATCTTTTGTAAAAAAACAAAAAAACCCCATAAAGTTCATGAAATAAATAAAAAAAGTAGACTTGTTTTGTATTCCAAGAGGTAGTTTGTGTGAGCATTTTTCCTTTCTAGCAAGATGCTGACAAAGTTCTACGCAGCAGAGGTCATCCTTTGGGATGGAGTGCCAAGGGTTGCTCGACTACAAAAAGCACAGGATAGGGAAGCCCAGCCTCCTGAGCAAGAACAGTGCGTCACCTATTCACTGACAAGTGCCATGTGAAGCTTGAAGTGCCTCATCTCCCAAGGACACCTCAGCTCCACACGCCAGGTAATTCTCTGATGGCTCTGCCCCAGCTGGTCTTTTTAGAGGAGATTCTCAACCTTTCTAATGCTATGCCCCTTTAATACAGCTCCTCAGATTATGGTAACCCCCAACCTTAAAATTACCTCATTACTACTTCATAACTGTAATTTTGCTACTGTTATGAATGATAATGTAAAGATCTGATATACAGGATATGGGACCACTGTGAAAAGGTTATTTCACTTCCAGAGAAGTTGCCATCCTCTTCTTGAGAGCCACTGCTTTAAGAGGAGGATCTTGTCACTTTCTTTTTTGCAGGGGTTGCCTCTGACCTTGTGATTTCATTACTTATCATGATGCTGGCTTCTCATCATCACGAGGCTCATCCTCTGGGTAAAACGGGGTTGGACTGGAGTCTTGGGACAAGAGGTGGATTTAGAAACTCATTTGAACATGAATGAAAATAGTGGTCCTGAGACTTGGAAGCTTCGGTGCATTGGCTAGATTGTCAGGGTAACACATTTGAATGTGAACAAGGACTTTCAAGCTGTGAGAATTGGAACAGTCATTTACTGCTATTATATTCTTTAAAAGTAAATTTGTAAACTTAAAGTGGCAATACTCAATTTGTAGAATGATTTGTTAGGATTACATATGGAAGTAGTGTTTGTAAAAATTCTAATGGAAACATAGTGCCTGGTTTGGAGTAAAACTTCAAAAATGTTACTTCTGGTTTTCAATTGGAGAGGAGTCACTGTGAACAGCGGCAAGGTTATTGAAGCATTAGAATGTTTTTTGTCAGGATTTGAGTGCAAGAAAAACAGGATCCACGTGGATGAATGAATGAATGAATGAGCTAATGGGGCTCGATAAGAGGGAATCCATGAGAAGAGGTTTGCTATGGGATGGGTGAGAGGCAGAGAACCCTGGGCTTAGGCTGGTATCTGACTTGCCACGGGATTTGAGGCAACTCCTTTAAACATGTGGGAATTTGTAATGAGAAGAAATTAATTATGGCGGTGCTGGCTTATGAGAACAGCAATCCCTGGGGCTCATCCCAGACATCCAGTGAAATGTCACCACTGTATGGGCTCCAGGGTGAAGGAGAAAAGTATACAAGGGTACCTATGTTTCTCCTTTCTTCACTGGAGCAATCTCAAGCTTGAAAACTGTACATCAAGTTTTGAGGGTACTGGAATTGACTAACCTTCCCAGTGTCAGGTAGATAAGTGGGGGGTCAGGTCTGTTGGGTGGAGAGATAAGAGTCAAGACCGTTACTCTGCAATCAGGCCAGGAAGTGACCTCTCAGTTTCTTCTTCAATTTTAGGTCCCTTGGGAGGGCAGAGGAAGACAAGGCATCCAGGCTAGCTTGCTCTCTAGATGACCTGTGTCTGCTGTTTTGGAGATGTGGGCCAGGATATAAATAACAGGTTTGTGCTGTCCAACAGGACACCTCCAAACTGCATCAACCTCACTTCCAACAATCCACAGTTCAACTTGACAGGAAGATGTGGCAAAGCCATGGCTACATACTCACTGTTTTCTTTTTGGGCAACAGTGGATGAACTGGAGCTTGGTTGTTTAAAGAAAGTTAGTCATTGTAAATATATTTGCATTCAATTTGATTTTAAGAAAGTTTGCATTAAAATATTACTTATATTTAATACTGATTTTTTTAGTGCCTTCTTAAATTTGTGGTATGAGATTAGCATTGAATTGTTTAATCCTAGTCCTAACCCTGGTGGTGTCAGAGGGCTAGTGGGAGGTAGGAAGTGAGGGTGGGGAGGGCAAGGTGCGCCACAGACTGACTGGAAGACTTAGCATGAGGGTGTTGTTGTTGTCGTTGTTGTTTACTTTGTTTTTCGAGACAGGATTTCTCTGTGTAGCCCTGGCTGTCCTAGAACTCACTCTGTAGACCAGGCTGGCCTTGAACTCAGAAATCCGCCTGCCTCTGCCTCCTAAGTATTGGGATTAAAGGCGTGCGCCACCACTGCCTGGCTTAGCATGAGGTTTTTCATTCTAGTTTCTACTTCTTTGCCAGCCTTAGAGGTATGTCTACAGGTCGGATGAAGTGATATAGTCTAGGCCAGTGGTAGTCTCTAAAAGATGCAGAGAACATAAGTACATAAGGAAATGAAATCGGTGGAAATGGTGGCAATTTCCTCTCTCTCTCTCTCTCTCTCTCTCTCTCTGTGTGTGTGTGTGTGTGTGTGTGTGTGTGTGTGAACATCAGACATCTAATGGATATGGACAAACAGTGCTATTAAACTTTAGATAATACATAGTGCAGCCCACACAACTAATATGGTCCTAAGTATTAAGAGCAAAATGTTGAGAAACAATGCAGATCCACAGTAAAGAAGAAACCACATACATATTGAAGATGAGAACTGGAAAGGGTCTGGTTTGTGAAGAGGGAAGAAGGCAGAGGGGAAGGGAGAGGGAGAAGAAGAGAGGGAGAGAGGAAGGGAAGAAGGGAGGGAGGGGATGGGGACAGGGAAAGAGGGAGAGGAGAAGAGGAGGAGGAGAGAGAGAGAGAGAGAGAGAGAGAGAGAGAGTGAGTGTGTGTGTTTAGGACTTAGAAATCCCTGCTCCCCGACTTCTTATGAATTGTAGTTAGGGTTTTTATAGCTGTGAGGGAGCACCATGATCAAAAGCAACTTAGTAGAGTGGGATGACTTACTTCACTCACACTTCCATATAACTGTTCATCATTGAAAGCCATTAAGGCAAGAACTCAAACAGGGCAGGAACCTGGAGGCAGGAGCTGATGCAGAGGCTATGGAGGGATGCTGCTTACTGGCTTGCTTACCATAGCTTGCTCAGCCTGCTTTCTAATAGAACCCAGGACCACCAGCCCAGGGATGGAACCCTCCACATCATTCACTACTTAAGAAAATGCCTTGTAATTTTGCCTACAGCATGATCTTACAGAGACTTTTTTCCAATTGAAGTTCTCTCCTCTCAGTTAACTCTAGTTTTAGTCAAGTTGACATAGGAACTAGCCATGACATCAGGTAAGCTTAGTGATCTTTCCTCCTCTGAATCCTATTGTTTACATCTGTGAACAGGGAAATCCTATAGTCTCAGTGGGAACAGGTGAAGTTAGGGATCAGGGGTATGGTGCTTCTGAAGCACCTTATATGGATGCTCAGGCTCTTCTCCCCTCTCCCCCCTTCCCTTCACGGTTCCTAGCTGCTCCCTGGAATCTGCATATCACTTCTTAGAATGACTTTGGAAGGGTGCTTCTGAATTAAGAGATATCTTTCAGGCTGAACACTTTAGGAACACTAATACTAATTACCTCTGTTTGGTAAGCATGATGTTACACATGCTGCTGAAATAAACTGGTGGACATGGGCTTCCATTTAGGGCCACAGGTCCCTGAAAGCAGGGCTCTGACATGTTAGCAGAGAACAGGGTCTGGGGTGAAAAAACTAAAAATGTTGTTATCAGTTCCATAATCCCCAAGCTTGGCCTGGGGCAATCACCCTGGCCCCTTCCTACTTCCCCAAAAACACAGTATAAGGGCTGACTGTGGGGCGGTAGCCACAGCCTCTGAGAGTGGAGACCGTAGACCCGTGGGAGGTGAGTGCTGTGCTGACGCACAGGGTCACAGCCGGAGGGCCCGTTTTTAGAATCAGCATCGCTACTGTCTTTGCTTCTTCTTTTCCCACATAAGTGAAGTTAGCTCTGGCTTGGGGCTGACCTGTCCCTGCAGGTCTAGAACTTGGGTAAATGTGGTCCTAGGGAACAGTCAGGAAGATCTTAGGAGGAGACTTCTGCAGCTCAGTTGCCCATCCTGCTCATCCCTGATGCCTGTTTCAGACTCCTGCTCAGGGTCTGTCTTTAGAAGAAGAGGAGGAGGAGGAGGAGGAGGAGGAGGAGGAGGAGGAGGAGGAAGAGGAGGAGGCAGTAGATCTTCAGCCCTCCCTTTTATCAGGTACTTAAACAAGTATCATGCCATGTGCCAGAAGCTGTGTTGGACACAAAAGGACAGCTGTGAGGACAAAGGTGGAGTTGCCTCTACTACGGGATCAAGTAGACATGAAACAGCCACTGCTCCTGTCCCTTGTCCTGCTGGGGATGGTTTCTGCTTTTCATCTGGGTAAGTCTTTCCCTTTATTCTCACGGGTATCTTCCTTCTTTTTCCCCTGTCCCACTCTCCTGGTCATTGTTGTTATCAGAGAGCCAGGGTCACAGTGTATTCTTTTCAGGTTGCTCACACATCTCTGGTTAGATAACTTTCAGGCTCAGAACTGATTTCTTCAGAAGGAAACAAAAACAAAAGACCTATACATTAAGATGAAGGGCCAGTGAGTGATGATAGAGGTTTCTCACACAGTCTTCTCACAGATATAAATACCTGTGGTGTCAGCCAGAGTTCAGGCTGTTGTCCATCTATGAGCTTGATTTAAGACATCTCTCCTTACCCAACCTTGAGGAGGAGGTCCTTCCTATTGTGTGGCCCCAAATTGGGACCCAGGAAAGCTCAAGTGGACGGTTGGAACTGTCCAAGGTGCTGGAGGAAGAGAGCCTTTCAGGTGATGGCAGGTTACCTCTTCTTCCTAGAGACTTCTCACCCTCATCTGGAGACTCCCAAGAGAGAGAAAGACCTGCAGTTGGAAGCAGATGGTTCGGAGGAGCATGGGAGAGAGTTGGTTCTGACTCAAGAGACAATGCAGACAGAGGGAGAGGAGGTTGAGGGTTCTGAACATCAAGACATCTTTGAGGATGAGGTGTCAGATCCAGATGCCTTTGATGAGGACTCGGCATGCCCCAAGGAAGAGGACACAGCTCATTTGCAGGGAAGTCCTGGGTGCAAGAGCTGCCGCTATGTGCTGGTGAGGACTCCCAAGACATTTTATAAGGCCCAGGTAAGAGACAGGAAGACATGGTGAAAAGGTCAAAGGGAAGGAAAGGGACTGAATTAAAACTTCTGTCCTCTATTCCTTTAGACTAGTGTTTCTCAAAGCTGCAGAATTGCCTGGAGGTCTTCTTAAGATATAGAGTTTGCAGCTCCTCCTTCACAATCTTTGAGTCAGGAGGCTTGGGGGTTGTTACGAGGATTGGCATTTGTAACAAAATCCTGGGAATAGAGATCTTCTTGGTCTGAGGATAGCACCTTTAGAGCCACTGATCTGGTGACACTTTGGTGATGAAGACACTTGTGTCTTATGGATAGAGGAAGTGGAAAAAGTGAGCCAAAGGTTGGGGTGGGAATTAGGGTAAAGTAGTGTCTTCTGGACACAACAGAAGTGTTGTGCTCATGAACCCACAGTGACTGTCATTGCTTGCACAAGACCTGCTCAAGCTAGTCAATATTCCAGCATGAACGTGGAGAGGTACACAAGCCCTCATTTCTAGATGAAGAGTTATTGGCAATTGATGGTTGCTCAAATAAAGTGAATTTTCTTTAAGGGTGTGGCCACTGGTAGGTTGATTATGGTCACACATGTTTGGGGAGCATTAATTAGTCTTTGTGGGCCACATATTTGCTAAAAAGAGATATGAAGTTGGGAAGGTGATTGTGTGTACATGATTCAGGAGAAGCTAGAGGAGGGAGTGGGGAGATTAATATGATTGAAACACATTTTATGTTTGTATGAGAACTGCACAGTAAATAAAATGTTATATTAAAACCATGTAAATCATTAAAAATATAGGAGTTAAAAATTAACTCCTATAAGGGAGAATATTCAAAATGACAGACCTATCCCTCTTTCACCTCTGTCAATACTTCTGTGTGGCCCACTGTGGGGCTTGTGTGTGTGGGGGGGCATTCGAGCATGTGCATGCACATGTGCATGCTAACTAGAAAATCTCAAGATTTGACAACTGCACTGAAATGAATTTTAAAACAGTAATCTTATCTCTAAAAGAGAAAAGAAAAGAAACCCCTGTATTAAATACTATCCTCTTTCATTGACTATTGACTGTTTTCTGGACAACTCTGTTCATCTTCCAGAGATCAAGCTCCTCCAAATGAAGACATGTAGTTGTCCTTTAGTCTCTATGGATTTTGGTACCTGCACCTTCACAGTGGACACCAATATCTGACTATGTTCAAAATGGTTACATATAAATGGCATAGTATTTTAAATTTTTATGCTTATTTATTTATTGTATGTTTGTGTAGGGATGCATGCACCATGACCTATACATGTAGGTCAAAAGACACCTTTATGGAGTTTGTCCTCTCCTTCCTCCATGTGGGACCTGGATCAAACTCATTTGCCTACTCAGTGAACTATCACAGTACCCCCTCTTCTATTCATTAAACCATCTCTACATTATAATACCTACTGCAGTGTAAAGGTCATGAGAATAGTTTTTATACTTTATTATTTGGGGACTAATGTCAAAGGAAAGAGTATTATTCAGAGAATCATAACTAAAAAACCACATTCTCAGGGGAGATGGCTATATGGTAAGTGAGCTTGTTCTGCAAGCATGAGGACTTGAGTTCAAATCTCCAGGACCTGTGGAAAAATCTGACTGTGATAATGCATGCCTGTGACCTCAGCACTGAGGGCAGAGACAGGTAGATTCTGAGAGTTCACTGGCCAGGCAGTTTATCTCAAGGAACAAGCTTCTGGTTCAGTGAGAGTCCTTGTCTTAAGACAATAAGGCAAAGAATGGTACAGGACACCCCACCTGAAGTCCTACTCTGGCTTTTGCATGTGTGCATCCACACACTACTCCCATGACCTCACATACAAACACCCAGTAGACATTTCCAATGGATGGCTGGTTGAGTTTGTAGGCAAGATATCCACATAGGGAGGGATCACTGTATGGCACCATTGGTGTTTTGGTTTTTTTGGTTTTTTTTTTTGTGGTGAAGGTCAAAAGAGACATTGCATTTGAATCATCATGCTAAACAGTCTGTACTGGTGGCTATAATTATAATGAGGATTACTACTTCATAAAAAGATGTCCTGACCACTGATAAAGAAGCAAAGTTTAAGCTTGAGGGAAGCAAATATATCCTTTATATTGAGTCTGTGAGTAGTTGTAGGGATTTTTCTTGGAGACTCAGGATCTTGCGGCAAAAAGAGAGTGAATTCTCTACTCAAACTCTTCTCTCTGCAGAGACTCTGCAAGAGATGCTACAGAGGCAACCTTGTTTCCGTCCACAGTTACAGTTTCAACTACCAAATCCAAAGCTTGGCCAGGAAGATCAACCAGTCCGTTGTCTGGATTGGAGGCATCCTCAAGGGATGGGTAAGTTAGGACTCAACTCAGTATAGAAAGTTTTGATTATATTGAGAGATCATTTGTTGACTCAGGAGTTAAGGTGTCTTTTAAATGACAGGCAAATAGGATGCTGGAGATGGCCTGTATTGTCTTGGAAGAATTGGTTACCATATCTTTCAGTAGCTCCATGTTCAAAAACTTCAGGCTTGTGGCTCAAAATCAGCCATGGTAAATTTACACCAATAAAATTGGCCATTGCCATCACTTGGTTAGCTGTGTCTGTGACAAAATGCCTGGGGGAATCAACTTACAAGGAAGAAAGACTTATTTTGACATATAGTTCAGAAGCTTCATTTGGCACACACTTGAGGGTGTTGGTTTGGACTTGACACACAGTATGTCATAGTGGGAGTGTGTGGAAGAAGAGGACTGACTTATTCACCTGTGGTGCAGGGAAGCAAAGAAGAATGAAAAGGTTCAGGGTCCTAGTATCCTCTTTAAGAGCATGGCCCAGATGGGTTAACTTTCTCCAAGTAGGGTCTGCCTCTTAAAAGTTCTATCACTTCCCAATTCTACCATGAGTGGCGAGACACAGACATTAACACATAGTCTTAGAGAGACACTTCAGATCAAAATTAGAGCATATTATAATAAGGATTATCTTTTACTTCCTTCTCACTCTTCCCTAGAGTTGGTATGTGTATATTTATATGTGCGTGTGTGTTTGCATGTGCATGTGGTTTCTATGTGTACCTGAGTGTGAAGACCATAGGCCAATCTCAGGCGTCGTTCCTCCAGAAGCTGGTTAACTTATTTTTTAAGAACTGGCGCTCTCTGATCAGGTAGACTGGCTGACCATGAATCTCAAAGTTCCTTTATCTTTCCTTTTCCAACACTGCTACTACAAGTGTGAACCAACACGCCTGGATGTTTAATGTGGGTGCTAGAGATTCCTCAGTCCTCAGAGCTGTTTTTTCAGAGCATGTGGTCATATAAAACTGAAGTGAGGAGACAGATTCCAAGAGACTGACTCAGGGCTCCTCTCAGTTGTTTACTAGCTGAGGAGCTCTCTTAGCTTTTCTTCAGCTGAGTCTGCTTGTTAATAAGATCCCCACAGTACAGCTGGGGAAATCTGCCCTGTATGGTGTCCAGGAGCAATGGTTATTCTCCATCACATCAGTGTTTGCTGATGGATGAGTGTGAGTGCATGCATGAAACTTCCCACCAGGCAGGCAGTGAGGGGAGTCAGCAGTGGTTTGGATTTTCCTGTCTTTTTTTGTTTCTCTGATTCACTTTCTTTCTTCACTAGTTCTTCTGGAAGAAGTTTTGCTGGACTGATGGGAGCTGCTGGGATTTTGGATACTGGGCCCCAGGACAGCCTGGGAATGGGGAAGGACACTGTGTGACTCTGTGCACCAAAGGTGAGAGGGATAGGCTCCAGCCAAGGAGGTGCATTGATAAGAGTAGAATTTTTGCAGCTGTTCCTTTGAGTTGCCTGGACACACCTCTTCAAATCTACTCACTCCACACTGAGAACTTAAACTTGGTCTGAGGTATGAGGAGTTCTCAGGGTGTGCCTTGTAGAGGGAGTAGCTGGAAATTCTTTACCTCCACTGATACGTGGTTGACAAACTTGAATGACTTATATGGTTAACAGACCAGCAGATATGAATAGAAGGTGTGGATGTAGGAATAAGTGACAGCTGAGACATCTTCAGCTGCAGATGTGGGGAACAGCATTTGTGACAGATGTGAGGCACTTCAGTGTAGTGTCAGAAACCATGCATCCTGGAGGAAAAGGGCTGTGATTCACATTTCTAGCTACCTACCTGCTATGGTATAGCAAGTTTTTGCCACAAAATCTGCTTCTTCCTCTGAAGCTGATGATAGCAAGGAAGGAGATAGAGAGGTATCTGACAAGGGTGGGGTGGAGCTCAGTGCAGACCCCAGCCAGTCTATCTCACTGTGTTCTCTGCTGCAGGGGGCCATTGGCGAAGAGCTTCATGCAACGGTCGCCTGCCTTTCATCTGCTCCTTCTAAGATGGAGCTAGACCCTACTTGGAATCTCCTGCCTTCATAGCCCTGGCTGCTCATGGCCCATCCTTTGGCATTCAATTCTGTCCTCAGTCTCTCCTGGTCATAAAGTTAGGTTTTCCACAGCATCCCCTACATCTTGTTTCTTCATTGCCTTTTCTTGGAGACTCCTGCTTGTTGGGAAAATCCTGCAAGTAAGAGATGGTGGGGCTAGGCAAGTCTGGTGCAGTTAGGGAGCAGTGACAGAATTTGGGGCATTGTGTTGTGGCAGCACTGGGTCACCTGGAATCTGAGCAATGCTCTCTGCAGTCCTGTCTTCACTGGGCTCAGATTCCAACTTTCTACCCAGTGAGAGAGCAGAGAACATTCCCATCTGGTGGGGAGCTGGTCCCACCTGTGCTTGGCATCAGTATGAGGTGGGGAGTTGAGTGATATTCCAAGATGGAGGTGAAGAGTTTATTCAAGAGCTGGTATGCCATATTGAAATCAGATGTGGGAACACCCTGAGGGGATGGGGTGAAAGCTCCCCTTTAGGGAAGCCTGCTCCTTTAGTGCTATGCTTCTTGGCATCTAGCAATAACTCACATTTTCCATTCTCCCATGCCCATCCTGGGAGGAGAGAGAAAGAGAGAGAGAGAGAGAGAGGAAGAGAGAGAGAGAGAGAGAGAGAGAGAGAGAGAGAGAGAGCTTTCTTCCCTTATCCCCAATTCTTTCTATAGATAGGATACAATTTTGAGGAGCTCTGTCCCCACCAGTCAGGTCAGAACCCAAAGGCAAGAGACTGGCAAGAGCATAGATCCCATGCCGAATTCTATTATCTTGGGCCTCAGCATTCTTTCACCTCACCTTCTCAGACCTGGAAAGACCAAGAGGGAATATCATGCTACCTTTAGCTTTATGCCAGCTGGAACACTGGGCTAGAAGGATCTTGCAAAAAGGATTTAGAGTAGACAGAACAGGAAGTTCAGTGAGACTGGGCATTAAAGAATATAAAGAGAGCCACAAGTTGTGTGTGTGTGTGTGTGTGTGTGTGTGTGTGTGTGTTTATATGCTTATGATGAAGTTCTGTACAAGATGCACATTTACATTTTTGTGTATGTATAGATGTGCATATCTGGGTGTGAACTTACATAGGTATGTGTGAATTATGTGTTTGTACTGATTTGCTGTGTGCACACTTTTGAAGCTCTGCATATTTATTCATGTTTTCTACAGATGTGTGTGTCTGTGTATTTACACCTGTATGTGCCAGAGTATCTGTGTATATACATTTATGTTTACCTGTGTCTTTAGCCATATGCATGTAGGTGTGTCAGTGTGTGACTATGTACAGGTTTATGTTTGTATATGTACTGGATACAACGTGTCTTCAGGAGCAAAAAACCAGCATCCCACATATTCTTTCTCTAAGGGCTCTGAAGCAAAAAGACAGGGATGAGGCACAGTCCTAGACAATGGGTTGGGGAGAAACAGTATACACAAGCCCTTTGAACATGGAAGTCTTTGGCAATTGATTAATATGCCATGGAACCTATGGCACCCCACTGAGGCTGGATCCAAGGGACTGTCTTGGTAGAGGGATCTTTGCCTCATGTCCTAATCATGACACAGAATCCTGTCAAGAGGTGGAATTGCCCAGGAGTGGAGTATCATATAGGTACTACATTGAACAATGCACCAAGTGGACCCTTAATTCAGTGCTTCTAAAGAGACAGTAGAATTGTTGCATGGGATGGGAGGATAAGCAGTAAGGAAGATATTTCAGGAGTATACCAATCTCCTGATGCATATTTTCTTTCCCTCCCTCCCTCCCTCCTTCCCTCCCTCCCTCTCTCCTCTTTCCTCTTCCTTCACCTCCTCTCCTTCCCTGACAGAGAATGGCCTCTAATCAAGTAGCCCAACACCCTGATGTCCAAAACCACAGTTAGAGGTGTGTGTGTGTGTGTGTGTGTGTGTGTGTGTGTGTATTGTGTGCATGTGCGTGTGTGGTGGGGACAAGCTCCTTCTTGACTAAAGCCTCTTTACGGCAGACCTGGGCTAGTAAAACACTTCTCAAATCTCTGGCACTGCTTTTAAGTATCTCACTCTGCCTTTATGTAGTAATCTTGCTGGCTGTTTAACACCTTCCACTCTTGCTTAGCTCCTGATTAAAAGGCCAATAGTCTTGAGAGAAGACATTCCCCAGAAGCTATCCCCAGGAGGTTAACTGGTAACTTGCTGAAAACAGGTGTTGTGAGGAGGGACACAGAATGGAAGGGTATGGAACTGTCAGGGTATGGTGGGGATCTGGAGGAGAGAAGGGGAGCAGACTGCTGGTCTACTGTCTTCTCTTCCTAGGGACTCAGGAGGACAGCTGTGGTATCCCTTCAGTAAGCTGGCTCTGTAATGTATCCCTGCTTCTGCCTAATGCAGGTCTGGGCACCAGATGATTCTTAAAATTCTGCAGCCCTTGGTTTCCTTGCCACTGGGAGTCTGTGTATCTTATCCCATCTAGCTGCTTCACTTAGAATTTACTCATTTCCTGCAGCAAGATCTTGCTTAGCCCAGTTAACCTAAGTAAATAAGGCTACATAAAAAGATGAGTCAACAAATGTCCTGACTTTTCCCTAATAGATATCCCACAGAAGCCAACATTTCATACTCTGACATCACAAATCTCTGGGTTCAAGTCAGCTCTGCTTCCACTCCTTAATTTTATGCAGCCTCCGTTTCTTTTGTAAAATGATGATTAAATTAAGTAATGCCTGTCATATATTGAACCTACAGCTTGCCAAAGGTGAGCCATTCCACCGCTGAATGACAGTGTATATGCTGAGCAATGTAGCCTTGAGAGTGAACACAGATTCTATCTCTAGTTCCAAGAACTGTCTATTTGTTTTTCTACCGAATAAGATTAGTAACAAACTACAGAAACCTCCCCAGGTGTGGTCAGGGCCTGTGTGACCATGTTAGTGATGGCGCTGAGTAAATCACAATATATCAGATACAGACTGGCTGTTGTAATTTCTATTAGCTGATATCTAGCACATAGAAGTGGACTTGGTTCAGACAAGGGGAGTACAGTATGGAGTTTACACACTTACTGAAGGCCCAGAAGAGGCTCAGGCATTTGGGGGAGAATTACCCTAGTCTGGAGTACAGAATCTCTTAGGACACACAGTGTCTCCATCTTCTTCTAGGGAGCATCTTGGTGAACTCAGCCTCGGCCCAAGGGGAGGGGGCTGTAAGTCTCCTTCTTGGAGGCTGTGTTCTTTTCTTTGCTGAGGTCTCTGCTGGAGAGATGAAGCCTGGCCAGGTCTCTGGATATTACCCAGGACTTGACACTGGTGCTAGGGAGACAGTATCTCGTCACCCATAATGATGGGGCTGTGAGCAAGCAGAGGGAAGGAAGGGTTGATGAAGCCAGTGGGAGGACTCTTACCCCTTCTCCCCCTGGCATGGGGATCATTAGGGTTGGATCTGTGTGAGCACTCCTGTGGTCCTTCTAGACTATCCCTCCCCCACATCTCTCTGCACCTTCCCATGAGGGGCCAGCCCTCCATCCACATTCATGCTCATCTCTGCGTAGCTCTTAGCATCATGCCCATGTTTAAGAGGCAGATTGGCCCTCATACTAATTAAGTGTATACCTCAGGCCCACTCATTTGCATGAACTTTTCTGATACCTAATTATATATTCTTTTAAAAGAGATGCCCCCAGCTCTATGATGGCACTTGCCTGTAAATCCCAGTACTGAGGAAGGGTTGAGTTGAGGGAGATCTGTAAATGTGAGGCCAGCCAGGAATACATAGGAACGTCTTCTCTTAAAAAACCAACCAACCAACCAACCAACCAACCAACCAACTAAACAAAGCAAACCAAAAGAGCCTCTCAAGCTGTTTCTTCCTAAGCTTTGATCTGTCCTTGAGCTTTGCCATCTACAATTTAGAGCTTCCCTTACATCTCCTGTTTTAAAAACTCTGAAAGGAGATGGGACATCTGGGCAATGGAGACAATGTGGACTTGTCTTCTACTCATAATGCACAGGACACCTGTGTCCTCTCATGGCCCCTCACAATGGCACAAGGCAAGCCATTTTTCATTTTTGGCTTCAGGGTTAATGGTCTGTAAGCAAGAGGGCTGGACATGATGGTTTCTGAGGCTCCTTTAGCTTCTCACTGATCACCTGTTAGGATCCTGTGAAAATAGGGCTTGCTGACCTGGCAGAATGCTCACAGGGTATTGGATCTTCCTGGGCCTCCCCACTTCTTTTTTGAAACAGTTTTATGGGTCCCAGGCTGGGTTCAAACTTACTGTGCTGCCAAGGAGGAACCTGAACTTTTGATCCTCCATGTCTACCTCCTGAGTGCTGGGATTACAAGTGTGCACCACCATGCCTGGTTTATGAAGTGCTTCAGGTTGGCCCCAGGGCTAACATGCTAGACACACATTCTACCTACTCAGCTACACCCCCAGTCCCTAACTGTCACTTTTCCAGCAATGCTATAAACCAGGACAGCTGATGTCCATGGGCATGGTGCTAGGTTTAGAAATCGCCTCTTGTCAGTCATGTATGTGTGTGTTTTCTATCTAGATTCTGGAGAGAGGGTCCAGATGTGTGGATGTGTGAGGACCTCATGGGAGAATAAAGGTCTATTCCTCAGCTTGAGCTTGAGATACCGGGTGAGGCAAGGAAAAATCCACTGATAGTCACACCTCCTATTTCCTTCTGAAGCTGGACTTGGCCATGTCAGAAATGAGAGTTTATATTGCATTTCCCTGGGCTCCCCTAAAGTAGGTCCTGCATTCCTAAGAGAGCTCGCTGTTGGGCATCAGGGGAAGGCAGGGAAGGGCAACTGACACAGAAGGGTAGACACCTAGAGAGTTCATTCTTCCATCATGGATGTGGGTTAGACCTGGGTGTAAATCTTACTTCCTAGCTATATGGCCTAGGGCAAATGACTCAGTCTCCCTGGGCCAAAAAGAAAAAAAAAACAAAAAACAAAAAACAAAAAACGAAAAAAACCCAGAAATCTACCCTCTAGGATTATTTTAAGTGTGCAAAGAGATAATGTGTATGGAAGCGTCTGGTACATGGCAGGCCCTATGGGTGTAACCTTAGCTACCATTTTCTCTATTCTTTGGAAAAGGATGGCTGCTGCTCTACTGGGACCTGGGGAAGCAGATGAGAGGCATGCAAGGGGTAAAGGCAAGATTCATGTCTTAGTGGGAAGCATTGCCTGTCTGCTGAACAGTGAGGGCCTAGATACCTGGATGTGGTCTTTGGGGTGAACAGCAGAAATAAGAGCCCCTCTTATCCCCCATCCCACCCTTGACTGCTTAGATAGAGTAGTCTGATGAAGGTTCTGCAGCCCAAGGGTGAGCCTGGGCCCTGGGAAGAGGCCCTAGTGACCAATAGAATAGGCTCCCGAGTCTGTGGACTGCTTCTCCACAGTGGCCTGGTCACTGGCGAACACTGGGTTGGTTGAGGCAGTACCCTTCAGTGTTGTCTCAGTCACCTGCAAGCAGAAGGGTTGGCATTGTCATATCTGACACTGGGCAGGAACTTCCAATGTGACCCATTTGACAGATTCAGCGGCAGAGGTGGGGAGCAGCTGGTCATTAGGGAGATAGAGTAAGTCTCTGGGAACCTGGAACTTTGCACGCACTCCAGGGGCAAACTGTAACCCAGGCCATCACCAGGCAGTAAGCCACAGAGAGTCCCCAAGGCCCAGCAGCCCTCCCTGCCCCGCTTCCTCCACTTCTTGGCCTCTTCTCCAACTCACCTCCTCAAACTTCCTGGCTTTGTAGTGATCAGCACCCTTGAGGAAATTGAGCAGGATGATGTCACAGAGAACAGTCCCCTGGAGGAAGAGGAGCTGTGTAAGCTTGGAGATGGGCAGAGCTCAAAGGACCTCTTCCCTAGCTCTTGGCTAGAACTTCCTTCAGCAGACAGGTGCCTGAGCATCGTTGGGGGAGAGGGCATGTAGGGGCTGAGTCTTCCAGACTCAGACCTGATGGTGCAGCTCTTCTCAGAGAAGGCCCAGAAGCTCTGGAGGATCCTCTATGGCCTACCTTTCTAGCTACTGAGAAACATCACTGGATCGCAGGCACGGAGGGTGTGATGGGAGAAGCAGAGGGAGCTAGGGGAGGAGTCCCTGGGAGTGTACTTTGTCCCCACCTTTCCCCATGGGTCTATTCCTCACTAAGGCATCCTAGGACTGTGGAAACATGGAGTCTCTCTCTTCCGTCACAGTGAGAAGCAGGAATTTTTTATAAGTGGAATTACCTGAAAACAGGAAGGCAGTCTCTGGAGACCATGAGCCTTGGGAGACAATGCCAAGAAATGCCCAGACCTGCCGGGCAGTGGTGGCACACACCTTTAATCCCAGCACTTGGGAGGCAGAGACAGGCAGATTTCTGAGTTCTAGGCCAGCCTGGTCTACAGAGTGTGTTCCAGGACTGCCAGGGCTACACAGAGAAACCCTGTCTTGAAAAACAAACAAAAACAAACAAACAAACAAAAACAAAAACAAAAAAGAAAGAAAAAAAAAAAGAAAGAAAAGAAAAAAGAAATGCCCAGACTAGGGCTACTTAGCAGCAGGTATTGGAGGCCAGAGGGAGGGCATAGCTACTAAGCAGCTCAGCTACACCCTCCTTCTGGCCTCCAATACCTGCTGCTAAGTAGCCCTGGTCCTGGCTTGGCCCCACCCTCATCGTCCCCTGAGAGCCTAGAAAGACTGAAGAACTTACCACTCCTACCGAAGTGAAGGCAGCCACCGAGCTGATGATGGTGGGGATGATGTTGAACTTGCCAGCCTGTGTGTACAAAGACCAAGGCATATAGACAGAGGGTACCACAGGGAGGGCTGAGGCCTGAGGTTCAACTTGGACTCCCTGTCAGAGAGGCTTTGGAGCCTGGAGGGGTTCTGGTGGGTCAAAGGGTTCTATCCTACATAGTATAGGAAGCTGATGGGAGATGAGTAGAAGACCCTCATCCCCAGAGAGTCTCTTCAGGGCACAAGTGCAGGTCTGGGAAGCTTCCCCTGCTCCCCTCATCTGATGGGTCCCAGGACTCACGTTCCCGTATACCAGCACATCAAAGCGGATGCCAAAAGCCTTCAGGAGTGTGCGGTACTCACTGCCGTTCTCCATCTTGTAGTATTTGGCAAACCTGGAGGCCAGAGGTGAAAATGGATCTGCCTACGGACTCTCCTGACTGAACTCTTAGGGTTCTTTAGAGCTCCCCAGTCATTATCAAGCAACTGATGGTTGGTAAGATGCCTGCCCTAGTTTTTCCTGGACCAATATCATGGAGATGTCAACAAGTAGATTCCTGGGCCATGCCGGACTGTACAGAATCAGCATCTGTGTTGGTGAGAATTAAGACTCTCCCCTTTTAAAATAATTTCCCTACATGGCTTGTGTGTATGCACATGTGTGTATGTGGTGTGTTTGTATGTAACTGCAGGTGTAGATGTCACGGCCTATGCGTGTGTGTAACTTGAGGTCAACATCAGATGTCTTCGTTGATTATTTTTCACCTTATCTTCTGAGAATGTGTTACTCACTAAACCCGGAGTTCATCATTTGGCTAGGCTGGCTGGTAAGAGACCCCAGAAATGCCTGATCTCCACCTTCCCAGCACTGGGATTGTAAAAACCTGTGTGGCTTTTAAAGACGTGAGTGCTGGGGATGGAATCCAGGCCTTTATGCTTGAGCAACAAGTATACTCTACCCACTGAGCCATCTCTGAAAACCTTACTCTTCAATATTTTTATGTGTATAAAAGCTTGGACCACAGCTAACCCCAGGCTTCTTCAGGTCTACTTGCTTGGGTATCACAGGACCCAACTTTAACCTACTCGGGTTCAGAAACTGGCTCATAGAACCATGCAACAGTAATTTAACCTTCCTGAGACTCAGCGGTTGCAGCTTGAGTGGCAACAATACAACAGTCCTGCTCTACAGGGTTGCCATGAGCATCAAAAGCACATGTGTCAGTGTTGTAGAACAGCCCTGGGCACTGGAAACATTTACCGGTGTTGGCCATTGTTATTTGCTGAAGAAATATGTTTATATATAACTGAGAAAAGTGTTTCCTGATCCCTTATCCCACACTACCCTTGCCTGTGTCCCATGGTGCAGGGAAACGATTCATACTTTCAGAGGATGCTGTGTGAGGTTAAATGACTCACACAGGATTTCCTACTGGAACTCAGCCCTACATCTGCCCCAGTCATTTGCTCCTCAGCTTTGGCTGCTGGGCTCCTTGGGATGAGCTGGGGACTTAGAGAAATGATCACATTTCATTCTTCCCTCGGACACAGGCGGTGCCTGTGCAGAATGGTGTCTTCCACACCCTATTTTGCAGATGCCTATGGCAGGGAAGGGAATTGCCGGTGACTTTGCAGCTCCTAAGTGCTGCACTTGGGACTGGAATTGCATTGGACTTCTGGACTCTGAATCAAATACGCTCTCCCTGTGCCGCTCTGCTTACCTCGGGCCAATACCATGGGCCAGGCTCTAACATCGGTAAAATTCCACTACTGTGAAATGGCTTCCTGATGTCAGGATTAAGTCATGTAATGGAAATAGAGTTCCGGAAGGCTGAGCAGTGGTGGGGCACACCTTTAATCCTAGCACTCTGAAGATGGGCGGACCTCTGTGAGTTCCAGGCCAGCCTCCTCTACAGAGCTTGTCTCAGGATAGCTAAGGCTACATAAAGAAGCCATGCTGCACAGAGGGGTGAGGGAGGAGAGACAGCTAACAAACACAAACAAACAAAACAAAAACAAACAAACAACAACAACAATAACAACAACACTACAACACAACCGGCCAACCCAAGAGTCCAGAACGTTCTAAGTGTAAAACCAAAGCTACTCTCATTCAGTGCTGGGTTCTCTAAGTCTTCCCTAGGCCCCTGCCTGCAGGTAGAGTGGAGTTGGGGTGGGGGTGGGGGTGTGGGTGGGTGGGTGGGGGAAGGATCTGAGAACTCAGTCTCTGAATGTGTGCCATGGTGGAGGCTACATCTCTCTCTCAGAGATGTCCACCCTTGCAGCTGTCCAGATGGAAGGAGAGGGTGTGTAGCCAAAGTGAACCAGAGCTGGAGGATGAGAGGTGTGGAAGGAAGGGCATGGGGACATGTCAGCCGCTGCTCCGGCTGACTCTGGGGAACTCTAGCCAGGTAGAAATGAGTCTGGATCCTATAGTCATCACCTGCAAATAGCGTGACCTTTAATGTTTCTTAATCCTCAGGGTGTCAGCTTCCATGTCTATAAAATTGGGGTGCTCATGTCCTGTCGAAGCTGCTGGCAGCAGTGAGTGAATACTCACTGAGACTGACTCTTTGAGGTGAGCACTGTTAAAATCCCACGTCAGCGATTCTGTTTACTGGACATTGTCTTTCTCTGCCCCTTCTCTGCCCAGCTCCTTGCCCAGGGAGCCTGTCTCTTGCTGTTGCCGTCAAGACGTCTGCTTAGCTTTTAGTCAGGTTCATCCAACAGGAAGTATCAGCAGGAGTGCAGAAAGGATGGGCTGTGCAGTCTGCTTCGCTCCCCACACAGGTCCATGGCTTACAGAACAGTTTCAGCTTCATCTAGATTCTGTGCTTTTCTCCCTTTGCTTGCCTTGCCAGCCTGAGGCTAACAGTTCCCACAGGCCGCCAACCTTGGGGTCCTTCACTGTGTAGGCTCCCCTTGTTCCATGTGTATCCGTGTGCAGTGTGTGTTCAAGTAATTACGCTTTTGAGGCTGTCCATGTCTCCTTGGGGATACCTATCCTAAGTGACCCTGTTTTGCAGAGGAGGAAGTTTGGGCCCATACACTTCTGTCATGATCAGGAAGCAGTAAAGGAAAGCTCAGGTAGCAGATTTCTGGCCCTACCTGTGCCTGGGCAAGGCATGAGTGCTGAACCTGCTGAGTAAGGCTGAGAATCATTCAATGGAGAGATCCTCAGGGGTGACTGATGCAAAGGTGCTCCCTGTGGGCCCTGTAGTTGAAGGGGCAGAGTGAGGGAAGGCAGGAGACTCTTTGCCAGAGAGTGAGACTCAGGGGAAAAATGAAAGTGACCCAGTAGGGATGCTGAATGAAGTAGAGCCACCAAGCTGGAAGAGAGGATGGCTTGGAGGTCAAGGAAGAGTGTGAGGAACGAGACCATCTTAAACTCTGGTAAGTTATGCTTGGGTAACTCTGGTAGGTTATGCCTCCTACTGGGTAATGGTGGGAGCGTGCTACATAGGTCAAGGTAAAGCAGAATGAATTCCAATTCACAGCAGGAAGAGGATGATGGAATGGGTAGCAGGAAGGAGACTGTTTTCATATCCATGGTGAGACCCAAGAACCTGGGACTCCAAGGAGACCTCCAGGGAGATCTTGAAGAAGTTAGGAAAAGAAGTATTTGAAATGGGTAGAAGATTTTAGAAACCTATGGCTTTCAGGCTGGCTCGACGGTCTGAACAGATCATGACCATCTCAGCACCCACTACATATAGAGCCCCAGGAATATATGCAGAGTACCTCAGTTAACCTCATGAATAATGCACTATTGTTGACCCATTTTATAGATTTGGAGACAGAAGAGCAGGTGACTTGCTTGAGTCTGATGACTTCTGATTCTATGACTCCACAGCCCAAACTTGGAATCTCTGAACCATCTGTCTTTAGCTAGCTGTTAAGGATACAGGCACCCTGGTGCAAGAACTCAGAACCCTTCTAAATTCTATGCTGGAGAACTCAAGACCCTTGTCACACAAATGTTGTACTCATGGGCATGGGGAATCAGGATGAATCACAGATATTTGAGACAGGGCAGGGGTCGGGCCTATGGTCCTACAGCCTTCATGCCCAGCCCATGTCTGCATCCATGACAAATGCTCTGACATGGACTCAGAGAACAAGAAGTTGGCTTCCTGGGCTCCACTGGTTAAATTTATCCTGGGAAGGAATGTGACGGGAACAGGGAGAAAAATCAGAGCGGGCTTGGTTTTCTTCCAGCACCTGCCTTCCAAGAGGCAATAAGCGTGGTAAGATCATTACATTATCTCACCAGCCACCCACCCTCAAGGAGGCTTGGCAGGGAAGACTTCTCTTCTTGCTGGGAGGGGGCATTGCAGAGCTTACAGAGGAGGGTCTAGGCTGCAGATGGGCCAGCCCTCGAGTCCAGACTCTGCTCCAGGGAAGCCAATGGAGATCACAAAAGTTGTCACATCCCTATGACAGAGGATGCTTCAAGTCATAAGGGCTTGGGGTATCTTCTCTCTTGAGGCACATTTGGACCTTATTTCCCAGTCCTTCACACCTAGTTGGTGCTCTATCACTAGCTCTTATAATGGAATGTGGACGGAGGTGAGGCTTGTTACCTGGTTCAGTACAGTGTACCTTACTGGGATAGATTAATGAGGCAGTCTTGGAGGAGACTGACTCAAGTTGGCAACAGGCTAGAGCCCAGAATGACAGCACAGAGCTCTGAACCACAATGTTAAGCCACTGATGAGGTGAGAAGTCTGTTTGTTACAGCTGTTACCAATACTTATCCTGGCTGTTACAACCCTCCACTGGTTTTATCACTGAGAAGACTAAGACTCAATTCAAAGAGCTTTTCCAAAGGACAAAGAAGGAGTTGAGAAGTACTAGATTGGGCTGAGGAAATAGCTCAGCAGTTAAGAGCACTGACTGCTCTTCCCAGAGGTCCTGGGTTCAATTCCCAATAACCACATGGTGGCTCACAACCATCTGTAATGGGATCTGATGCCCTCTTCTGATGTGTCTGAAGACAACTACAGTGTGCTCATATACATGAAATAAACAAATAAATTTTTTTTTTTAAAGAGAAGGACTAGATCAAAGGAATCATTCTTAGGAATAAGCTCTCTAAAAAGGTCCAAGTGGCACTCCTTAAACTAACATTTTGTACCTGAGCACATCACTCATCCTCTCTGAGATTTTTACCTTTACTGAAAAAGGGGGTGGGGAGAAGCTTTGGAGAGAATGCGTTCAGAGTTAAGAATACTATCACAAGCTGGAGAGATGGCTCAGGGGTTAAGAGCACTGACTGCTCTTCCAGAGGTCCTTTGTTCAATTCCCAGCAAGCACATGGTGGCTCACAACCATCTGTAATGGGATCTGATGCCCTCTTCTGGGGTGTCTAAAGGCTACAGTGTACTCCTATACATAAAATAAATAAATCTTAAAAAGAAGAAAGTCTAAGCCATAAAAACCAACACTTGGGAGAGTGAAGCTGGAATTCAAATCCAGTCCATCCTAGAGTCCACACTCTTAGTCAGCATTGTGGTTTGAATACAGCTTGTCTCCCCTGAAATGCATGCTGGAACTGAATCTCCATGGCAAGACATTAAAAAGTGGTATTGGCAGGACCTTTAAGAAGCGATGGCCCTGCCCTCATGAATCTCTGCCCCTGTGAGTAATAAATAAATGGGTTAAAGGGTTGTAGCAAGAGTGGATGTGCTGGTGGCTTACGACTCTCCGGAAGTCCAGTTCCAGGAGCTCCGACTCCCTCTTCTGACCTCCACAGATACCAGGCACTCACATGCTGTCCATTATATCTACAGGCAAACGTAAAACAGCAATAAAAACAACTTAAAAAAAGAAGAGTGTGGCCATGTCTTTAATTCTAGCATTCAGGAGGCAGAGGCAGGGAAATCTGTGTTTCAGGCTAGCCTGTTCTACATAGTGAAACTCCCAAAACAAACAAAAAACCGAAAAAAAAAACCCAACCAAAAAACAAAACAAAAAACAAATCAGAAAACAAACAAATAAACAAAACAAAAGGGGAGGGTGTGCTGAAATTGCAGGTCTGGTGGGTCTCTTGATCACTACCTGACTGTCACTATGATACCCTGTGCTGCCTCAGGACTCTGCCAGCAAGAAGACCATCTCCAGATGTGTCCCTTCTACCTTGGCTCAGAATCATGAATTAAAATAAACCTCTTTTCTGTGTCCATACCCAGCTACAGCATTGTTATTGGTAACAGAAAATAAGGCAGGAGAGCCAGAACTGTTCTCCTCCCCTCGGGCCCCATCCTTGGTTTCTCTTAGGTCATGCCTTAGGTCAGTTCTTTCAGTTCTGACGCTTAAAGGATCTACTGCATTTGCTAGTGTCTGCATACCTGGTATCACTGAGTAGGGCTAGCATAGGAAGCGCAGGAGAGCTACTCGGTGGGAAGATGGACCCTAGCCTCTTCATCTGCAAAGGGGAAGGCTGACCTCTGCTCCAGCCCGTTCTGATGCCTCTAGTTTTGAATTTCTTGCCTAGGAAGTGGGGCTGATGACAAGGACACTCACTGCCACCTTGGCCTGGAGTATGGGCTTTCCCAACATGAATAGTTCTGTTTTCCACCACACACATTCTCCCTGCCGTAGCACATGCCTGCCTTCCTGCAAGTCCTGAACATGCTCCACATAGACTTTGGAGCTTTGGTTCATGCTGTTCGCCCCTCTTTTCCTCGCCACCCCGTCAATGCCTATTTATTCATTAGGGCCCATGTTTTCAGTAGTCAGGAAATGCTTAGGGTACCTACTGTGTGCTAGGCACCACTGACACTCTGTTAGAGGGAGAGATGTATCCATCAGCCACACCATCCAAAATGGGATGGAGAAAATGGGAAGCTGAGGAACACCACTCTAAGAGAACAGGCAGCGAAGACTTGGCCTAGACTCAGCTTCAGGCAAAGCTCCAGTGACAGAGGTACACTGAGACTGGAGGGATGGGAGAGAGGTGGAGGCAGCATTCCTGGCTAAGAGAACAGCAGGCTCCTGTGGGAAAGGACATGGTGGTTCAGAGAAGCTGAGAGCGAGGCTTGACTAGAGGGTGGAGATGAACTGAAGCGGCTCTGGATGGTAGGCCAACTAACTGTGTATAAGCCTTCCCAATTTCATTTTCAGTGACTTTACCCTTGTAGCTTGACCACAGCAGAGTAGTTACACTATAGACAATGGCATCCTATACCCCAGAGAAGTTGTGAAATGGCCCTGCCCTACTTGCCCAGGCCCTCTACTACAGAACCTGGACTCTGACACTTAGTCTGTGGGCTATGAGGCCTCTATTACCATCTATGTTTGTCTGATGGTCTGGTGATCATAGTGAAGGACGGAGGAAACACTTGCTGGAAAAGTGAATTCATTTCTCAGATTCTTAACCTGTCAAAGATTAACTTTCTCAGTGCTAGCCTCTGGGCATCCTTCTGCTGGCTGGGCTCCTCCAGATTCTCCTGATTTGGCAGATGGAACTGGGATGGTGGTAACAACATGCTGTTTCCTCTCTCAAACAGAAAACATTGAGATCCGGCAGCTGGCTAGGTAGAAAGATAGATGGTGGGGGACATATGGGGAGGAGTGAGGACATAATATATGTGGAACACTTACACAAGCTCAGCTCAACCTAGAGGCTTCACTCCCATGACTACCTTTAGATCTCACAGCAGCTCAGCAGGGTACTGATGGCCCTAGGTTGGCATAGGGACTTAGACATAGACAGTCCTAGGGTCTCAGTCCTTGCTTTACTAATTGAAGTACTTTATATGACCTTGAGAATCCCCCCACCCCACCCCCACACCTGCCCTGTCAATCTGCATATCAGTTTCCCTATCTGTAAAGTGGGGACATCATCCATTAGTCGTTAAGAGGATAAATTAGGGTTGGGAGAGGGAAGGAAATACTTTATCAGAGTCAAGAGAGATAGAAAGGAGAGATAACACTAAGAATGGGGCTGAAGAGATGGCTCAGTGGTTAAATGCACCAGCTGTTCTTTTAAGAGTTTCTGAGTTCAATTCCCAGCACCCATAGGGCGGCTCACAACCATCTATAATGGGATCTGGTGCCCACTTCTGCTATGCAAGTGTAATTGCAGACAGAATACTCATAAAATACATAAATAACAGTAAGGATGTTTTAAAAAGCTATAGGAAAACACATTGTTTATAAGCTTACTTAAAAAATATATATAACATTAATAGATATGTTAAATGGAGTGATAATGCTTCCCATAAGAGCTATAGATTATCTAATAACAATCCCAGTGCCAGGAATGAGAAACCTCCCTTTGAGTTGCAGATCAGGAGAGCCCTAGAGGCTCTTGTCATTGCCCTTGGTGTCTTCTAGTGTGAAGACACTAAAATGTGAAAGTAAGACTCTAGTGTACTTTGTACACAGGACTTGGAAGAATTCATTTGGAAGTGACCCGAAACCTCCCTTCTGAGGACTTGCTCTCATAGTATCTGAAGGTGTTACACAAGCTGCCAAAGAAGAAAGGATCTACCCCTGTAATGCCTATGAATCACAACAATGACCAGCATAGCAAGATATTCCTAAAAGTGCAATAGTTGTGCTTATAGCTTGGTGCTAACCAACAGCAGTCTAATAGGACTTACAGCTTGCTGAACAGGAAAGAAATTGTGCCTCATACTGTAAACCTAGCCAACTCCCCAGAGCTAGTGAGGTCATAGATTTCAGAGGAACACCTACTACTGCCACTTTCCTAAGCTGTTATAATTTCTAACTGTATTCTAAATACTAATCCTTATACTTAAAGATAAGAGTAGCTCTCACCTCTCCTCAAAGCATCTTCTTTTTGCAGCAGATGGAGACCATTACAGAAAGGCACAACTAGTCAGAATGCAGAGAATGGCTGAGTGTGGGGTGCCCAGCCCCAACTGATGCATCGATGACGCAGCCATTTTGTACACCCAAGGCTCAGAGAACATCTTGGAAGAGCAGGGGTGGAAAGACTGTAAGAGATAAGGACCTCCTGCTGTTAGGTTGTGTTTTCTAGACAAAATTGGGAAGCTGTGTCCACAAAATTACAATATAGTTGTCTAAACAAGGCCTGCACGATGACAACATCAGTTGACATGCCATGTCAATGGGGGAGATTTCACAAGGCCTCACTCCTAGGTGAAGAGCTACAGGTAATCAATGGCTCAATGGCTGCTGAGAGAGGAAGAATCAGTTTTCTCCAGGAATCAGTTCTCTGATATGTGCTTCAATCCTAAGATGTCATTCTTAAACATGTACGTAATAAGAGCAACACCAAATAGATTCAGTAGAATGTGTGTGGTGTGTGTGTGTGTATGTGTAGCCTGTTTTATTCTCCCTTCCTTTGTTTGCTTTTGGTACAGGATCTTGCTATGTAGCTTGGCTGACCTGCAACTCTCTTTGTAAACAAAGATTATTGTGGCAACCTTCATGCCTCTGCCGCCCAAATGCTGAGATTACAGGTTGTATATCACCATGCCCAGACTCTCTGTCTTTGATTTTGCCAGCCACAGAAAAGTACAACTCTCAGGTAAGGGGCATGGTTGAGATCTGAACTCAGGCTGCTCAAATGAGAAATCTACTAATTCCCTAAGCTGGAAACCAAAAAGGAATTGACTGTAGTCCCGGGAGGCAAGAAGCTTGTTAAGTAAGTGCTTCCAACAGCACCTCAGCTGTCAAGGAAAGCACACCATGGCTCTGACTTGATGATGCTTAGGTATTAGAGGAGAGACAGTGCTCAAGCAGCTGCCAATGCTGATCTGAGAAGAGGAAGAGGAAGAAGAGAGGAGATAGGGCTGGAGCTATCATCGATGAGACATCACTACCAGACCTACCTAGAAAGGCTACTGATGCCAGACATCAGCAGGAAGGTGCTATGAGGCAATCCTTCTCGCCTCTAGAGTGAGTCTCTGCTCTTTGAGGACTGCTCTCTTGCTCTCTGGTTTCTGGAGGTTTGGTTGATGAGAGGCACTGGCTGGGGACCAGAAGGCAAGCAGGAGAAAAGGTGGATATTTATTCAGCTTACTGCCTCCCGGTCCCATCTTGGCTTTGTTAGTGGCTGTGCCTGTTTGTGTTTGTGTGCTGCATATGCCAGGGATCTTCGTTTCAATCTAGACACCCATCCCTCCCACAGTAACCACAAATCCAGGGTGGTACAGACTCCCTGTGTTCCTACTTAACTGCCTCGGCTCCCACGTTGGTTCCTTGGGCATATATTTCTTCCCAATCCCTGGCTGAATGTGCTTTCTTACTGAGACCTTCATAGAGACACCTGTTCTGTGACCAGACAGAACATTCCAACACTGGATCAAATTGAGCCATTCTGAGGCCTGACAGTACTGAGATGCTTTACACATGTTCCCTTGTGCCATTAGCAGGAACAGATAAAGGATGAGTAAGTACCAATGTCAATTGCTGTAATAAATCATTTGTCAGAAGTGCTTCTGTGGGGCAGGGTTGAAGCTCTGTCCCAGTGTGACAGGGCTATAAATAACAGTGCATACTTCAGCAGCCCCAGCTTCCAAAGCCCTTCTCTGGCCCCACCCCTAGACACCTATGTGCGTTAATTTAGGCTCTCAGAGTTTACAAAGGCTTTACAGCTCATTTTATAGAACTGGAAACAGGTTTACAGAGGGGATGAGACTTGCTCTCAATCACACTAAGTGTCCCTGGTTTGAACCCATCCATACTCTGGGCTCTAACTAGTTCACCTTTATTTCATGATGATGATGGTGGTGGTGGTGGTGGTGATGACAGCAATGACTATTATTACTGAAACTGGGTCTCACTTTATAGCCTAGCCTATTCTAGTTGGCCTGGAGCTCATTATGTAGCCCAAGATGACTCACAGCTCCAGAGATCTGCATGCCTCTGCATCCTGAGTGCTAGGTTTAAAGGTAGATATTGACTGTTCTTTTTTTTCTTTGTTAGTCTCCTGTAGTCCAGCCTGGTCTCAAAGTCAATATTTAGCTGAGAATGACCTTGAACTTAGGATCCTCCTGCCTCAGTTTCCCAAATGCTCAGATCACAGGTGTGCACCTCCATGTCTGGTTTTGCTCTGGATTGGGCAGCAGAAATCAGGGCCTTATGTATACTAAGCAAACAATCTACCACTTAGTCAGTCTTAGTTTAATTATCCTTAGTCATCTCTAGCAGTCCCAAAAGGTTGATTCTAGAAGCCCTGTAGACACCAAAACCCATTTTATATGACTCAAGCCCCTTATATAAAATCACATAGTGTTTCTCTATAAACTATGCACATTGCTCTGCCTGTGGTAGATCCTCCCTAGATAACTAACAAAGCGTACATTTTGTGCAAATAGTGGCCCTGCTGTATTGTTTAGGGTATAAGAAGGAAACAAAGCCTGCTCTTCTTTGGGGCAGGTATAATTGCTTCCTCAAATATCTTTGATCTATGTTTGATAGTGTCCACAGATGTAGAACCCACAGTTAAGGAAAGCTGCCTGCATTTCTACGTATAAACAGTTTCGCTATTTGGGTTCAGGTATATCATCCCCTTGATCACAGGAACTGGCCTCTTTCAACTCTTGGTCCACCATGAAGCTCAGCATGTGATAGAACTCGAAGCTGAAAAAGACCTTCAAAGTCATCCCATCATTATCTGTAAGAGTTTTCACTCCTGAGGCATGAACACTCCTGCGCAAGGAAGCAGGCAGTCAAATTTATCTTTGAGTAGTGCCAGCCAGTCCAAGGCTTCCCCATGCTGAGCAGACACTTAGCAATGTTTGCTGAGTGGAGAAGAGTTTTTATCACGGTGCACAAATCCCTTGGAAGCGCTCATATATCTGTTTAGAAATGGTTTGTCCTCCCATAGAGTAGTGGAAACTCTTTTCTAAAGCAGGACCCAAAACTGTTAAACCAGCAGGAAAAACAGCAACAAACATGCGGGATCTGGGTTTGACTTGGGAGGGAAAAGTTGGTCCTGGAATTTGGGTTTCTCTGTGAAGGAGGTGCTGTTCTCAGCAAAGCTTCGCCTGCTGGGAAGTCATTTTGCCAGCTGAAATACACTTTTACAGTTGATTCTGTACCGATAGGAAAATATCGCCTGGCGGTCTCTTTGCATCTGGGATGGGGCCACATCCTTAGAGCCTGCTGGGACTCCTCCCCTGAGAGACAGGCCCAAAGCCAAGTTTATTTACTTAAGAGTCTAGGGACCTGATTAATTGCAAAAGCAGCCATTTAAAAAGTCTGCTGTTGATTTTTAAAAGCACATTACTAGCTGGCTGTAATGGCCCACACCTGTCATCCAGGCATCAGGAAGGTGGGAGGATTACTGTGAGTTAGAAGCTAGCCTGGGTCACATAGTGAGTTAGCTGCAGGCTAGTCTGGGCCACATGGGGAAGCAGGGAGTGGAAGGCAACCTTACTGGTCCTATTATCTTACCTGTAGCTACAAGTGCAGGTTGTGGGGCCAGGCTGCCAGCCTTTGAATACCTTCTTTGTCACTATATAAGGTATGTGGCCTTGGCCAGATAAATGAGACTCCAAGGCCAGAGTTCCTCAGAGGTGAAAAAGATAAACCCCCTTAGCTCCTCGGTCAGCACTCAAGTTTTCAATCCTATTTTCTATTAACAACATCAGTTGCTGTGCTGACAGAAGGGACATACACATTAGAAAGGGCTGTACCCACCCAGGACCACTGGCCCATTCATTGTTATCACAGGACGGTGAGGAGGGAAAGGGATCACGGGACTGCAAATATACCCCACGGAAGAGGCCTTCCCACAGCATGGTTTTCTGTGAAAATGACTGAAGTGGCTGCCTTTAAAACACATATTCTGTGGTGTTTGGAAGGAGGAGGGGAAACCCAGACTTTAGAGAGAGTGATGAAAGCCAGGGCCCACTTCAGCTCCATCTCTGTCAGTTGGCCGAGGAGCTTGGTGATCTGCATGCTGTGATATGGAAGCGGAACCAGGCCAAATCTGAGCTTCATGAAAGCTGCTGTGGGTGCCTTTCCAACACAGAACGCCTGCTGGAAACACCTAGCACACGAGGAATATCTAGCAGATGAACAAGTCTTTTTTTTTTTTTTTTTGTCCCAGACACCAAGAGAGGAAATCCAAAATCGAGCTGCTTTTTAGTAGCAATGCTGTCTTAGGAGCTCTCAGAGGGGAACTGAGAAATCAGACATCATTAAACATGCTTCCGTTTGTAGATGGAGCTTGAGGACTCTTATGGAAGAATGGGGGGAAGGACTGTGGGCCCAAATGGGATAGGAATTCCACAGGACGACCAACAGCATCAACTAACCTGGACCCTTGGGGCTGTCAGAGACTGAACCACAACCAAAGAACACACACAGCCTGGACCTAGGACTCTCCGCACATATGTAGCAGATGTGCAGCTTGGTCTTCATGTGGGTCCTGAACAACTGGAGCCAGGGCTATCCCCAAAGCTCTTGCCTGTCCATGGGATAAGTTCTTCTAGCTGGGCTGCCTTGTCTAGCCTCAGTGGGGGAGGGTGTGCCTAGCCTTGCAGAGACTTGATGTGCCAGGGTGGAGGATATCCAAGGGGCCCCAACCTCTTAGAAGAGAAGGGGAGGGAGGATGGGGGGGGGAGAATTGTGAGAAGGGGTGACTGGGAGGGGCAGTGAGTGGGATGTAAAGTGAATTAAAAAAAAAGATTGAATAACATACTAAAATTCTTTAATAAAAGTGGAAGAGTTTTTTAAAAGTGCTTCTGTTTTCCCCCTAGCAATAATCAGCACTGGGGATAGATAGATAGATAGATAGATAGATAGATAGATAGATAATCTTACAGCTACTAAGATTACATTTGTGTGTTGTTGCCAAGTCATAATAGTTGAATGTAAGAAGAGATGAAACCAGACCAGGCCTCTGGCTTTGAGCCTTGGTGAAGGTGGGTTGTTTCTGACAAGTTTCAAAACCTTTCTGCATGGGAGGGTGTGGTCATCTGTGGATGAGGCCAAAAGCACAGGTGTGAAAGAAAGGGTTTCACAGATTCAGCGTTCAGGGCTCCTAACCTAAGGACCAGAGGTGGGCTTTTGAGGTCTTCGAAGACATGGAATTTTAGATTGCATATGTACAAATGTATAAGGGACTTGAAGGACCTTCCTGCCTCCAGCTAGGATGCTAACTTCCTGTGAGGGTGATGGGATTATATGAGAGAAAAGGTGCCCATGTCACTACTTCCTGTGGGACTTACAGGGTGTCTTTTAGAGACACACTAGGGACTGACCTCAGAACCAGGGCCTTGGACATGTGAGGGAAGGAAAGTGGTCTACCAATGAGCTATGTCTCTAGCCTTAAAAAAGTATCATTTAAGAAAATGTATATTTGGGGGGCTGGAGAGATGGCTCAGTGGTTAAAAGCACTGGCTGCTCTGCCAGCGGTTCTGAGTTCAATTCCCAGCAACCACATGGTGGCTCACAGCCATCTGTAATAGGATCGGATGCCCTCTTCTGGCTCGTCTGAAGACAGCAACAGTGTACTCTTACACATAATAAATAAATAAATAAATAAATAAATAAATAAATAAATCTTAAAGAAAAGAAAATGTATATTTGTAGATAAAATGGCTTTTAAGAAAAAAGTTGCTTATGCCTGTGAGTGCCTGTTCTTTTACTGGCAATGGTTGACACTTTCAGCAGCAGCATAAACGGATTAGCGACCTCCACATGGTAGTAGAGGGACCTGGACTGGATCACACATGTGCCTTCTGGTTCAAGCTTTTCCCTGCCTTGGTGCATTGCTTTGTTCCTGTTCTGGATGCTGCTGGGGCTTTCCTCTCCTCACATCTCATGTCTCAGTAGCTCCAGGCACTGCCTTCTGCCCTCTGCCCTGCAGACCTATGTCTTATTACTATCCTTGGGCCCTGTGACTTCCCTGCATTCTGCCCACACTTTCAAATCAGCCTCTGTATTAAGCTCTCCTCGAATTACCCATTTGAGACTGCCATCTGCTTCCTGCTGAGTCCCTGATAGATATGGTGTTATAAATCTGTCATTAACTCATCAATGCCTACACACACACACACACACACACACACACACACAAACACACACACACGACTTGCTCTCATTCTGCCTTAAACATTCAGTGGCTAACAAACACATGTATGCTCTCACAAGCTCACCATGTTCACATACTCACAACATTGAGCCCAGCTTAAAATCCTGTACTGGTGAATTGAGTGTCTACCTGAGCTGCAAGACCCACCTCTCAGTCCTGTGTCTAAGCTACAGGATGCCACCTCCTGGGGGTCTTTCATCTGCATTGTTGAGCTGACAGTTTTTATTTTTAGATACAGCTGCACTTTGTCCACCACAAATCCAGACAACCCTAGCAATTGCACTCTCAATATGCTTGGGAAAAAAGCTTCAAAAACATCATGTTAAGGGATAATTAGAAAATTTACCTATGGGGAATAAACAAACCGAAGAGTGAAAATTCTGTCTACCAAACTGCAGGGGGAGAAAGAACAAAAGCCTTTAGTGACCAGACACAAATTAATGTAGATGGATAGAACCAAGCACGTTAGGTAAGGATTGAAGGGAGATGCAACCCAAGGCTACTTTGCCAGTAACTGGACCTGACTCATTACAAACAGGCCACCTTATGAAGTATCCTTGTATTTGGGATTATGTGTTAGGAAGACAGATGCAGGAGCTTGGATACAATGAACTCTTAGGCTATGCTAAGTTGATCTCATGATCTTAGACAATCACTTCCCCTTCAGAGCTTCTGTTTCCTCTCTGAAAGGGGAGAGTTTTGTCTAGATCTTTAACACCTAGTCAATCTCAAAATCAATGATTCTGCAAGCAAAGAGCTGCAGAAAGTGGGGAGTAGAGGCATGGAAATGAACTGCAGATGTAATTAGTGATGGAAGTGCAGGTCTCTAGCTACCCCTGGGTATCAGATGTGCTGCTTATAGCAAGGCCAATCTAGTCTGAATAATTTCACTCTCTCCAGAGCGAATGGAACAATAGAGTGGTGAGGAGTCTGGCTTCTGTTGGAGGGAGAGACAAATGAACTCGTTTGGGAGGCAAAAGGCCAGGTTGTGAATTGTGCCGCTGGCATCTGCTGGTATTTTCAGTTCCCTAGAACTCAGGTTCTTTGTTTTTCAGCAGGGTGAAAAGTACCAACCACCTATACATGTCTCACTGAGGATTAACGAGTGTGAATGTCCCTAAGCTTTCCTGGTTGTGGTAGATCTCAGTCAAGAATATTTATTCACATCCAAGTTTCCAAATGTACTAGATGTGTTATACTGGCAGTGAGTGAACGAAATAAGCCCGTGACCTTTCTCATTAGTACAGTGGAAGGATTGTAGCATCTACCTTCGAGAGTGGGTGAGGAATAACTGGCCAAAGCATACAAAATGCTATGCACATGGGGTAATGTGTGTCAGTCCTACTGATAAGTAGCTTTGTGAGATTTAAACATCAGCATAAGATCACCGTGTCATTGAAACCATAATGTGTGCCCTCTCCTCTGAACATTCAGAAAGATGAGTCTGTGGCTTTTGGCCTTGAGTGTCAACTGCTGTCTGAGAGTAGTGGTGGGGACCAGGTGGAGGGATGTGATAGCACTTAGGCAGAGCGCTGTTAGGCAGGGATGCCAGATGGCTCCTGATAGCACTTTTCTTTGAACTCTCAGGGAACATTACCCAAGGTGCCACTGGGTAGTTTTGCCTCCTCTGTACATCTGGCTCTGCTAAGAGAGTAAGTTATTTGGGATCCTCAGAGGAGCCCATACCTCTCAGTGGCTCCCCTAGATCCTGAGTGTTATACTAACAGAGTCCTCAGAGATCATCTTTCTAGTCTTGTCCAAATAAACAATCTAACCTAATTTCTTTATTTTGAGGCAGGGACTCATATAGCCCAGGCTGATCTTCCTATGTAGCCAAGGATGACCTTGAACTGATCTTCTTGCTTCCACTTTTTGAGTGCTGCCATTATGGGCACATGCCACCATTCCTGGCTTCAGGTTTTATGTGGTTTCTTGAGCTGGGGATGGACTCTGGGCTTCTTGCACGCAGGGCACACACTCTACCATCTGAGCTACATCTATACTCTCAATCAAAGCTTATTTAGAACTAAGTGTATCTCAGGTCCTATTGTGCCTAGATAGGGCACAGTCACTGCATAATCAACTGGAGATATAGAACTCTAAAGCAGATCTTCTTAAATGAAAGGTTCTATTCCAACCTGTATGGTACCAGTAGCTGGGGTCTTCATCATAGTCATGGTGCTCATAAGCATTCCGCCAAATGAGTCATTTGGAGGACTGAAGACCTTCTAATGGCCAAAGGGAAGTTATAAGTGTGCAAACTTGTATTTTAGATTGAGAATTTTATTAAAATATATCACTATTTTAAAGCCACCATACAAATATCCTTTGTATTGATTTCAGTGTGATGAACTGACTGAATAAATATGCCAATTTCTTCCAGTGAGCCAAACAGTATTTTTAACCTACTTTAAAATATGTGTTGTTTCCTATGGTTTTTTAAACTCTGGAGTTGATTATGAAAGCAATTTCAGTTTTTAAAAATTCTTCTTTCCAGAGAACATACATATATATTTTAAACTATCAAATGTAAAACTTAATGGAATGGGCCATTATTTCTTAAAGTTGTGAAGTAAAGTGGAAAAGAAAGCAGGTTATTGTGATGGTTAATCTTGATTGCCAACTTGGTTAGATCTAAAATATTCAGAAGACCAACTTATGGGAATGTCTTGAGGACTTTTCCAGATAGATTTAACTGAGGAGTAAAGATCAACCCTGAGTTTGGACAGTAAGCACCATTACATAGGCTACGCTGTCCACCAAGTAAAAAGGAGAAAGTAAGTGGAACCGGCATTCACCTCCCTCTGCTTCCTGACTGAGGATGCAATGTGGCCAGTCACTGCATGCTCCTCATGTTTTTTTTTTTGTCATTGTCAATTATGTCTTCAAAACATGAGCCAAAATAAAGTCTCTCTTCCTCAATTGCTTTTGTTGGGTATTTTGTCACAGAAATTAGAAAAGTAATTAATGCAAAAAAATTGGTACCAAGAATGGGGTCATGCTGTGATAAACATATTCATGTGGGTTTGCAGGCTTTTGGAACTAGTATGCAGGAGGAATGCAAAGAATTTGGAGCTCCAGACTATAGAAGCCCTAAAATGATGTAATAAGAGCTTAATGGACCACTTTGGTGCCAGGTCTACAGTGAAAGACAGCAAGCAAGTACAGTAGAAAAGCATGAAGTGTCCAGTGTGATGAGAAAGAAGTATAAGCAAGTTTAAAGTTGACAACAAAGTAGGTGTAGAGAAAGCAGCTCTCGTTGTTGAAGAAATCAATACCCTTAAAGAGAAATTGGTACCATGAACGAGGGCAACCAGAAAGGTACCCTGAGGGCAAGACCTCACCCACAGAAAGCTCCAACTTGTGAAACGTAAATTAATTTGAAAAGGAGACAGTATGTATTAAGAATGCCACCACCAGAACAGAGGACAGGTATTCCTTGCCTCAAATGGCCACCTGGGAAAGTGTTTCCTCAGGGTCTCCATCAAAGGCCCACAAAAGTTGCTGTAACTGTTGTCTAAGGGGGTTATGCTACATCTTGATCTGGCAGCAGAACTTGGAGGCAATGTATATATGGCACTAATTTTTGCAGACATGCAAGATACAGGAATGAAGGAGCCACAAAAGTTAGCACCAAGGTTCTAGAAGCTACTAAAGCCACTAAATTCTAGCCAATCAATGTGTAGTTGAGTCAGGTCAGGAAGCATCAAGAGGCTGTTGCATGAAGCTGAGGTGAAATCTAAGCTACAATTGAGACCCTAGGGATATTGAAGGTGCTAGGAATGGAGAATGTTTTCTAAGAAAAACTGCAGGCATGAAGTAGAACTAGCCCAAGAGAGTCTATGTGCACTGCAGACACCAGAACAAGGACTCTGCAGCTACCCAAGGCAGTTGCAGCCCAGGTAATGTCATCAAGAGCCCCAGATGTCATTCATGAGACTACAGATTTTGGTGTTGCCCTACTGTAATCCAGTCTGGCTTTGGCTTGATCTTTCCTTGCTTTATTCCAATTCTTCTTTTTTAGAATGAGGAGTTTCTTTCATGCCACTGTATATGAGAAGTCAATGAGTTGTAGACTTGATGTTTTTTAAAATAGGGATTCATAGCTAAGAGATGACCCAAGTCTGTTAAGAGACTCCATTTACACTACATTACATTTGGGACTGTTGAAATACTGAAGACTTATAGAGATGAACTAAATGTATTTTATATTATAAAATGAACATGAGATTTTAGGGATCAGGAGTGAAGTGCTCTGATTAAAAACAATATGCTTGGGTGCCAAGTTGACAATATAAAGACTTGTGATTGTTAATCTTGATTATCAACGTGGCAGAATTTAAGCTGACCTAGGAGACAAACTTCTAGCCATGGGTGAGGGAGTATTTATTTAGGTGGGAAAACCTACCAGGAATGTGGTTGCATCATCCCACGGGCTGGAATCTCAAATGGGTGAAGAGCAGAAACTGAGTGGAGCATCTCTCTCTGCTTCTTGACTATGCAATGTGACTAGCCACCTTATACTCATGCTGCTATGACTGTCTCATCGTAATGGACTGTATTCTCAAACTGTGAGCCAAACCAACCAACCAACCAACCGACAAAACCCAAACAAAGAAAAAAACCCTTCCCATGTTAAATTGCATTTGCCTGGTATTTTGTCACATGAGCAGAAGAGATACTAATGCGTATGTAATGTAGCATTACATTGGAGACTACTGCAACAGAAGAACGTTAAGTAAGGGTTCTTTAAACATGGAACAAATGTATTCTTCTATGTATTTTGCCCCTACCACTACTTATTTAGTCTTCTTAGCTTTTTAAGCATATAACATTGTATACTTAATCAGGATCTTTAAGAATTTGGGGATTTTCAGAAACTAATGGAAGGACTGGGAGATACCTTGAGTGACAAAAGTGCTCAGTGTATATATAAGCCTGGTGACCTGAGTTCACATCCCTAGAACATGTGTAAGAGCCACATTTAGTGGCACAGGCATCTGTAATCCCAGTGTGTCCCTACTACATGTTGGGGAGCAGAGGCAGGAGAATCACTGGAAGTATGTAGACCAGCTATCCTGACATGGAGTAATGACCAAGTGGGATCCTGCCACAAAGAACAAGCAAAGTTTGTCCTTTGACTTCTGTACATATGCCACATCATGAGTGTTGGCACATGTACACACACACATGCACACACAGAGAGAGAGAGAGAGAGAGAGAGAGAGAGAGAGAGAGAGAGAGAGAATGAACAAAACTGAAAGCCAAAGCAACTCATGCACTGACCAGTAGGATGCACAGGCAAACAAGCACTTCACAGATGGGAACACTAACAGGGAAAAGGCCAAGGACCCGTTCAAGGGCTCAGCTATTCCAAACAGTTCACCCTGAGTTCCCCCACTTTCCTTTTTCCTAGTGAAAAAATCCTTTATGCCACAAAGCCATTTGGAATATCAATTAGATGATATTTAAAAGCTTCCCCTGCCCCAGAAAAGCCCTAAAGAATTAGTGATCAATAGTTACTGTCTGTGAATCGTGGGATTTCCTGGTTTTGGAAAAAAATGCCAAGTTACCATTTTGGAAAAAGAAACAAGGCCAGATATTGTAATTACTTTGCTTGAGTAAGAGCCTTAAAAATTCAGGCACAGGTCAGGAAATAGGGCTGTCTAGACACAAAAGTGGTACATCGTAGCTAAAAACAGGTAAAGAATTACAGAATCAAGACTCCAGATGACCTTGGCCATCTGGTCTAATGACCTACCTCAGCAGATTTCTTGGTTGGATCCTTTTTAAAGACTTGAATCCATGCCTCATAGCACAACCTACCCACCCACTAGGAATGGCTGTCAAGAAGTCCTTCCCAAGCTGGAACTGAAGCCTGGTGGGCACCAGAAGGACATGAGGAATTTCCTTCCAATTGTGCACTTCTGCCTGAGACAAACTTCTTTGGGGCTGCCGGTGACCTCTGCTCCTGCTCAGAGAGTGGGGTTTACCTGAAGTTGTAGCCAGGGGAAACACTGCTTTTCTCAGAAACTCCATCCAGCCGAGTGAAGGAATATTTGGGAATGCACTGGTCCCAGGCCTTGTCCAGATCACACACCCAGCCGATCTTAATGCCCAGAACTCCACCCTGGGAAAAAAGGGCCAAATATGAGGTCTCCCCTGTGCTAAGTCAGGGCTGAGGGTTTCCGATGAGTGGTTTTTTTCCTTTCACTAGGTGGGAGGTGACAGCGGGAAGGGAAGAGAGTGACTGGTAGAGAGGGTGTCCTTAGGGGAAGAACTTGGAGACTCGAAGTCCCTACGATACATCACAGGATTAAGAACACTACTGCAGCTCACTTTCCTGTGGTGTGGCGCGGAGACCAGAGGCCTCTTCTGGGGTGAAATCGGATGATGGGAATAGGCAACTGAGGCTAGGGAAGGCAGAGGCAAGATCACTGGGGATGGATGGATAGAATTCAGGATCCAGGGATCTGCAGGTCTGGGGTGCTTCCACCAGGTGGCATTGTCTTGCTGCAGTTCCTACCCAGCATCCCAGTGGCTTTCCCTGAAGTCTAAGGCAGGGCTGAGCTTTCCAGGTAGGTAGGTATGTAGGGGGTCATAGAAAAGGGACAAGTTCTCACCGTGCGGGCCAGCTTGGCAAAATCCTGCCCAGCAAACTTAACCACGTCCCCTACTCTCAAGATGGGGCAAAATGGGGCCTTTTCAGGGTGGAAGCGGCACTTCTTTATGTCCTTGTCAGTGAGGTTAGGCAGGAGGTTTCCCCTGGGGTGGAAAGCGGAGAGAAGTTAGGCCCAGAATTAAAGTAAAGGTGGTAATGGCTAAATTCTCCCATCTTCTAAATGCTTCAGGCCCTCCACATCCAGGCGGAGCCATCTACCTGCACCATCTCTCAGTCACTTCCCATCTATCTCCCCTCCTTCCCCCCATGGTTTTGTAACTTCTATCATGTTCCGTCTTATAGTAGGGCTATGAATGTCTGTGGCTAGTGTCTCTAAACTACCAGACTGGGCATCCTGGTGACCAGAGTCTCTCCTAATTACTTGGTGCATCTCTGCGGTGCCTGACAGGACACATGGCATATAGCTACCAGGCAGTTGTTGAATGCATGAGTTGAGGCAGTGAGAGCAAACTAAGACAAAGAAAGAAAGAAAGAAAGAAAGAGAGAAAGAAAGAAAGACAAAACAAAACAAAACCCCTCTCCACTTGAGGGTTTGAGGTGGGAAGAAACACAAGCAACAAACACTTCAGACTCCAACTGCAGAAGGTCTCGGTGTCCACAGCCAGCTTAAACTGTCTTTCCCCTGCTCCAAGCAGAACTCACATTTGACCCCAGAGCTCTAAGCAGGAAAATTGGCAGAGAAATTGGCTCTCCAACATCTGGGGTTGTTGACTGATAGTAGCTCTGTGGAGATGGGGAGCTGGAGAGAATGTGAGGGACCTCTACAGCAGGGTGGATAAGGGAAGAATCGAGGACTCACTTCTCAAAGTTGAAGAGAGGGAAGCGGATGCTGTTCTTGATGAAAATGGTGAAGTTCTCAGCTTCCATCATGATAGGCCTGTGGGGGGAAATGGGGCTTCAGCTCTCCAGAAGAGGGGGTACAGGGGGTTTTCTCAGGAATCTTTCTTTATAGGTGCCTCTTAAAAGGAGACAGCTTATAGATAGATCAAGGGCCTGTGGGAGTGAGGGTGAGAGGCAGAGGCAGGGCAGGGGAGATGGCACGCTGAGATCACATTCCTACCCCGAGAAAGAACACTAGTTGGGGACCCACATAATCCTTCATTAGCTTCGGGATGCTCAGAGCCTTACATCTCCACGGTGTCCACCTCGGTGGGGCACCAGCCCTGAATCTCACAGGTCCGGAGAACAGAGCTGTAGTTCACGCACCGGCCCGTGAGAATCCCTGGAGGGCAGAGCTGCATGAACAGGTGGCATCCTGCCCCTTGCCACTCCCATGCCCCTCCTCATCAGAGACCCTGGCAGATGAGCAAGGCAAGCTAACCTGCTGCATGCATCAACAGTCCAGAACCCTTCTTCCCTGCCTCTGAGCCTGAGCTGTCCCTTCTGCCTGGAATGCTTTTCGTGAAGCTTCTTCTGTCTAGCTGTCTTCAGACAATGGCTAGGATGGCTTTGAAGCCACCTCTCTGAAACAACCTTGCCCCTCCCCTGCGGCTCCCACAGTCCTCGTTGTTTCCTTAGTACCACTTGCTACTCTACCCTACCACTGCAGTACCTAGACTAAACGCCTGAGGCAGGAACCACGTGACCTCCACAGCCCCAGCTGGGTCTGGGCAGAAGTCCCATGAAGGCTTGGGTTTGGGGAAGGAGGGAGGAAAGAGCTGCACTCACCCCCACCCGGGAAGCGCTCAGGCCCACACTGGCTGTCAGACACACAGCGGTACTTCTCCTCATTCTGTGGGGGTACAGGGTAACAGGTGTATGAAGGCCCCTCCCTTGGCCCTGGCCAGCCCATTAATTCCGGTTGCTTCCCACAGGTTCCCAAAGCTGCGGCCTCTAGTGGGTGGCAGGTCCAGTCCCGGCTTCGAGGCTAGGACATGGGTCTCACACCAGTTGCCCTACTCCTGCCAATATGCCTCCTTGGCTTGTTCCACTCACCTCTGGACAGAATCCTTGCATTTGATTTTCAGTAACGATCATTTTGGTGATGATGACAAAGACAGAGGTGCCCTTGGGAGGAGAAGGGAGAGGAAAAAGCCCAGTCCCAATCTGTGGGGCAGGAAGCTGTTACCACTCTACAGAACAGGGAGTCCTAGGCAGAATGATTTGGCCAAGGTGGCAAGGCTAACAAAGGGCATCCAAAGGAACTTGGCAGCAGGAATCCAATCCAACTCTTTCTAATCACCTGGTGGCAACTCTTGCTTTAAGCACAGGCACGACAGGGTTGGGGGTGGGGAGTTCAGCATCTTTATATCCAGTGCTGCATTTTGGAGGGCAGGTTCTTGTTTCTCCAAGAGTACTGCTGGTTCAGGACACTTGCCCTTTGTTCCCATTCTCCCCAGACATGGGCATGCACAGGTCCCTGGGGTAGGGCACCATACCTGGGGTGGGGTCACATAATCTGACACGTCCATGACTCTGTTGGCATAGCGCCCGAAGCCTTTCACCTTTGTTACTACTGAGGACTCAATGGCAGTGTCCCGCACTTGGTAGGCCTTCTCATGCAAGAACACCCACCTGCAACAGAAGAGCAGGGACACAGAGAAAGAGTTCCCAGGCTCATGAGACAGGGGCTGGGAAAACTCTCCTTCCTGTCAACATTAGAGTCACATGGGTGTGCTTGGCAGGGAGATGTGTTGGGATGAGTTCTTGGTTAGTTCAGTGAGTCTCCAAAACCACCTCCAAGGAGCATTCTTTTTCTAATTGCTTCCCTGTGAAAACTCTTAATATCCCAGCATGTGTCATGTGGGAAGGCCAGAAGATATTTGGCTTTTTTCTTTTTGAAACAGTCTCACCGTGTATCCCTGGCTGGATTAAAACACACCTTGTAGACTAGGTTGGCCTCGAACTCACACGGATGTCTGTGCCTCCCAAGTGCTAGAATTAAAGGCATGTGGCACCATGCCAGGCATCAGAAGTTGATAACGAGAGAGACACTCCAACATCTTCTCTATCACTGTCTGTCCAACTTATTTTTGAAACAAGGTCTCACTGAACCTGGTCCTCAGTGATTGGTTAGACTGGCTGGCCAGTGAGCCCTCTATCTACCATCTACACCCTCCTAGAACTAGGTTACAGGTATAGTCTGTCATGCCAGCGTTATATATATATATATAAAAAGATGGCACTAGGGATGCCAGAATGCTAGGAAAGTGCTCTATCAATATTGGGCTACAGTCTCTGCCTATTTGTGATTTACACACAAAAAATAGCAAATTAAAAAAAAAGAGAGAGAGAGAGGAGCTGGGCAGTGGTGGCACATGCCTTTAATCCCAGTGGGCAGGTAGATCTCTGAGTTTGAGGCCAGCCTGGTCTACAGAGTGAGTTCCAGGACAAACAGACTACACAGAGAAATCCTATCTCAAAAAGGAAAAAAAAAAGGTGTAGTTTTTTTCCTAAGAAGGAATTTCTACCCCCTTGTGGCCATATACATGTCTAAAAGTAATTACTGCTGATAACTAACAAGGTCCACTCTCTAGCAGGCACCCAGAAGAGAGAAGAGACAGAAAGTCTCAGGCTGTGCCCCAAGCTTTATTCATGATTGTGCCCTGTGTACCAGAGACACAGTGGCCGTTCAAGAAAGGAGCTGGTGAGAGGCTGTGGGAGCAGGGTACTTCAGTCTTCATCCGACCAAGAGTCAGCTGAGAAATTTGGAGGGAGAGGGTGTGTTTGTGGGCAGTGTGTGCCGCTGCCAGGGATGTGGGTACTGTTGGGAAGGAGGACACTGATCTTATTCCTTGCATTGTGCTTCCACCTAGTGCCCATTACCTATCTCCTGTAAGTTTTTTTAAAAAATAATTTGTTTACTTACTCATCTCAATCGCAGCCTTCCCCTCTCTACCCAGTCCCCCTTCAAATAGTTCCTCGCCCTCCCCTTCTCAGAGGAGAAGGCCCCCCCCCCATACCAACCCACCCTGGCACATCAAGTCACTGCAGGACTATGCACATCCTCTCCAACTGAGGTCAGACAAGGCAGTCCAGTTAGGGGAATGAGATCCACAGGCAGACAACAGAGTCAGGGATAGCGTCCACTCCAATTGTTGGGAGACCTGAATGAAGACCAAGTTGCACCTCTGCTGCATATGTGTGAGGCCTAGGTCCAGCCCATGTATACTCTTTTGTTGGTGGATCTCTGGGAGCTCCCAAGAGTCCAGGCTAGTTGACTCTGTTGGACTTCTTGTGGAGTCCCTATCCTCCCTACCCAGGTCTTCCAATCCTTCTCCCCAAGTCTTCTACAAGACTCTTTGAGCTCTGTCTAATGTGTGGCTGTGGGTCTATCGGCTGCTGGGTGATGAACTGGGAAGAGAACAGTTATGCTGGGCTCCTGTCTGTAAGCATAACAGAGTATCATTGATAGTGTCAGAGATTAGTTCTTGGCCATGGGATGGGTCTCAAGTTGGGCCAACCATTGGTTGGCTCCATCTTTGGATGGTCTCTGCTCCATCTTTGTCTCTGTTCCACGTTTGTCCCTGCACTTCTTGTAGGCAGGACCAAGTTTGGGTCAAAGACTTTGTGGGTGGGCTGCTGCCCTTATCCCTCTACTGGGAGTCCTGCCTGGCTACATGAGGAGGCCACTTCAGGCTCCATACCCCCCACTGCTAGGAGTCTCAGCTAGAGTCATCCTCACAGACTCCCTTGAGCCATTATGGGACCAAGTAGATAAGGCGAGACTTCCTCTCTTCCATTCCTTCCTACTTCTTCAGATCCTCCCAGACTTCCCTGGCAGCAGGGAGGGCCTCCTACTACCAACTCTGCACATCTGCGAAGGCCTTCCTCACTGTGTGGCCACCTCAGAGTTCAAGATACTCAGTCTCTATAACAGTTCCAGCTTGACACATGGAGGCATTTGGTCCTGGTGATACACTGGAAGGCAAATATAGTTACTGTCTTTTCTATAGGTGAGAAAAATCTATCAAATAGGTTTGGGGGGAAATGAATGCTTTATACAGCTAACTAGTAATATGATCAAATTTTTAGCTTTATAATTATCACAATCATTATTATTATTATTACTACTATGGCTATTTTATTGCAATGTTGAGTATGGACTCACAAATGCTAGGGAAGCCCTCTATCACCAAGCTACACCCCTAAGCCCTCCTGATCGGAGAAACCAGTTCGGGAGAGAGAATTTCTGACAATTGGCAGAACCAAACAGCACACTTTGGAATAGCTGGGTTAGCATCTTTCTGCCTCTACCAAAGGTTGGGAAACCACATGAGGAGATGACAGAGGGAATCTGAGGCAGTTTAGCTCACAAGGTCCCTTGCTGTGGGGATCCCTGGCAGGGCAGCTGCAGAGGCAATACTTGGGCTGGGCTGGCATGAGGCATTTGAAAGAAGGTAGAAAGGGTGTCCAGTCCAGGAACTCCTGTTATTGAGTTGGCATTAACTGCTGCTTCCGAAGGTGTTACAAGTAGTGGCTACTACATGCTGCAAAGACTGGGAAGGTTGCTATCCCATGCTGTTTGTATGCTAAGAGGAGACATTTTTCTTGGGTGGAGGTTGAACTCTATGGCCTTTGGGTCCTTATACTGTTTGAAGATGCAGAAGGAATCAGCTCTAAGGACTGATGGAGGTATAGCCACTTGTAGGAAAGACAGACTTACCGAAAACAGAGGCTGATCTTTGCACATTCCTCTTTGTTCAGTACCATCCTCATAACAGGGCTTCTCTTACTGAAACACTTGATTCCTTTACAGTTAAAGATGTAGAGAAATTTTAATCCAGCAATATGGCTGATCTGGCAAGGGATCACATCCAAAGATATGATCAGGCTGGAATCCAGACACTCTCTGGATTGCCGTTTGATTTGGCTGGAATCCAGACACGCCCTTAGCACACACCTTTAATCCCTAACAGTGAAGGTAAGATTAGTTTGTAAAAGAAAACAGCCGTGCTTGAAATTGATGTCTAATTAGGGATGGGGGTGGGGGGTAAAGTGACTGATCTGAGAAAGATCTGACAGAATGAATCAGAGATAGGATACATCCAACTGACAGGAGAATAGCAGAGGAAGAAAGGCAATTTAAGAGCAGTGCAGGAAAAGAAAAAAGGTGGTGGTGGTGGTGGTGGTGGTGGTGGTGGTGGTGGTGGTGGTGGTGGTGGTGGTGTGTGTATGGCAGTTTTACCTGGACAATTTTACAGAGACAGGTTACAGAGGGAACAGACAAAGGTGAAGACAGAATGAGCCAGAAGATTAGAACATATTGCCAAAGTTAGTATGAGGCCAGGTAAAGCAATTCAGTTAGAAGCCCAAAGAAGCTGGATTAAGTCAGTCAATTTAGAAGATTAGATTGTGAAGAGGCTAGAAGCTTTTAGGCCTAGGCCTTGGTTTAGTTAGAACAGAGAAGGAAAAGCTCTGGGCTCAGCCCAAGGTGTGTATTTGCACAGCTTGGGTATGGTTCTCATCTTATCTCTTCATCTGAGGAAATAAAAGTGACATCCTGAGAAACTGCCTACTTTTTAATTAATTAATTTGTGTGTGTGTAGATTTGTATGTGGTGGTCAGAGGACAACTTATGGGAGCCAGTTCTCTACTTCTATTCTGAGAGTCTCGGTGACTGAATTTAGGTTCAGTGAGGCATGGTGGAAGTAGCTTTACATACAGACTCTCTTACTGCCCTAAGCATCCCTGCACCCTTGTTCCATGCAACATCTGTCCGTCTGTCTGTCTGTCTACCTATTTATCTATCTGAGACAGGGTCTCTCACTTTTAACTGGAACTCAGCATCTACGATAGACCGACTAGCCAGCAAATCCGAGAGACCCACCTGTCTGTTTCTCTAACACTGGGATTAGAAGACTTTGCCACAATGCCAGGATCTTCTCACACAAGTTCTGGGAATTGAACTCAAGTCCTCCTGCCTGCAAAGCGAGCACTTTACCCATTCAGCTATCTCCCCAGCCACTCTGCTTTAACTTATAATTGGCAAGCGATCTTTGTCTGTATCTATGGAGCACAATGTGAATGTTTTGGTGCATGTATACATTATAGGATGAGTCTATTAAACTAATTAGCATACCCATCTCATATTTATCTGCTTCTTTTTGTAGCATCATTCACTTGGATACTGAAGGCTTTCTTGCATGAGAGAAAGAGGGTGTGGTCGCAGATCTGCCAAATGGTTTCAAACCTGTTACCTGCTTTATTGTGGCTGCCTGTAGCAGCCGGCAGGTTGATTAATGTGCCATTAAGTCTTATCCACATGCTTGTAAAATGCTCTTCTGAGCACCACGCCTTTACAGAAGTCTGCAGTGCCGTTTGCTTTACCGCTCACTCTTGTAATAGTTTTCCTTTTTGTTTGAAGGGGAGGAATTTCATTAAGTCTCATTCAGCATGTTATATTCTAACTGAGAAGGAGGCAGCATCTTGTTACAGAATCTGAGGAAGTTATCTGAAAGAGCACCATTAGCTCATGGCCTCATGCCCTCTGGAATGACTGGGAATGAGGTCTGGGGGGCCTGACTCTGATGCAGCTAAGATGGTGGCTGCTGCTGAACACTCATCAGAGCGTTAGCAACAGTCCAAATACAGACTTCTGGACATCCAGTGTGTTTTATCACCGGATGGATATCTTTCTTGCTGTTGAGCTAAAGAAATGGTTCTTTGAGCCTAGTCCCATGTCTTTAAAGTCAGGGCACATTTGTAGATGCAAAGAACACTCAGAGTGCCACATCATACAAGCAACTTGATGACACTAAGTTGACCCCATCCATAAAGCCTTAATGAGTTATAAAATGACCATTATACCACACATATGGAAACAGACACAGAAGAGTGTGTGAACTTGCCCAGAGTCACATATTTGGAAGCAGGTTCCAAACAGGGCATTCTGCTCTGGATCACTTCCAGTCACCCCACTGTAGGGTCTCCAGCTCTATCTTAGGTCAGACCCCTGCTTCGCTGTGAGAAATGCATCTCAGGTGGAAGGGGCTTGGGATGGAGAAACAATTAACCAGTCTCTTCCTCCTCCTCTTCCTTTAAGACTCCGTGTATGCCCAGTAGGGAGGAGAAGCCACATTAGAATTCTGAGTTAACAAATGGAAGAATTTCAGTGGCCCCAAGGGGCGAAGAACGTCATTAGGGTAGCTAGCAATGGGAGGTGAGGGGTTGCTTCATTTCCAGAACAGAGGGGCTGAGGCTGTCTCTAGAGGCCAGGACTTAGATGCAGCAGGACTGAGCCTCTGATTCTTGGCATTTACTCTGCTGCTCTGACTTCTTCTTTTTTTTTCCCTTGAATTTCTGGTTTATTATTTATAGAGCGGAAGGCAGTGGCAGCTCCTTGGCAGGTGGGATGTGCAGGAAAGAGGCCCAAGCAGCATCTCAACACCCTCCGTCTATCCCCAGGGAGTCAGGGAGGAGGAGGCCAGGGAGTGGGTGTGAAATGTGTGCATTGTGGGTGTCAGAGGGGAGGGGTCTCTTAGGAAGGTGTGAGCTGGGTAGAGGAAAAGAGGAAGGCACAACAGGGAGTCTAGGAATAATAATAGTTACCACATATAACTTAAGACTACTGAGTCACCATCTAGGGAAAGGTACTTGACACATGTCATCTAAGAACTTGCTGACAGGAGGCTCCCCTTATACCCATTTCCTAGATCCTGGGAATTGAGATTCACTGGTCTGTGTCGAGGTGGTGTCAAAGCTGGGTCTCCTTATCCTGAGACTGTGGTCTAGGGAGAAAACAGGCAGCAGTGGGTATCATCCCCTTTTGTACCTAGAGGATGAGGGATTCCAACTGATCCTCTCAGCATGCCACCTAGTGTGCTGACAGGAGTGTCAAAAGGAGGATATCCCCAGCCTCTTGTACACCAAAGCTGGGTGAAGTGTCAACCACACCAGGTAGCTGAGGCTAGAGCTCAGATGATTAGGTGGTATGTTGGTGTGAGTGTGTAAGAGGAATACTTGGTTCATATTATACACTTCTTAGGTGAGGCTTTGTGTCCTGTCTCCCTGGCAGAAAATAACAGGGAAAAGATGCAGTTATTAGTTAAGTGTCAATACCACAGCATTAAATATCCTTTCACGGGGCAGACAGGCCCATTGGCTCAGTGGGTTTGAAAGGTACTGCTGCCAAGCTCGAGGACCTAAGTTCCATCTTTGGAACTTACATGATGGAAGGAGAGAACTGACTCCCCCCCCCCCCCCCCATTGCTTTCTTACCTCTACACATGCCCACGCTCCAACCCCCCAAACAAACAAAATAAAATGTAAAACAAAACAGTTTTAGAATCCTATTGAGGTAGTGTTATGCTTCTCCTGCAAGCTTACCTACATCCACTCCTACTCTGAATCCTTGGGCACATCAGACGGCTCAGATCTGATCACAGTGCTCTACCTCAGTCTCAGCCTCACAAAAAGGTTGAACCGTGTCAGTAACTTCCTTCTAATTCTTTATGTTCTGTGAAAACAAAAGCTCTCAGCTCTTGTGGGATGCTAGGTCTGATCTCTGTTCCTAGGGATCTTTCTACACTCTAGCCTCTCCTCCCATAAACTCCTTTTCCTGTTTTCACAGACCATGCTCTTTCCCTCCATGACTTGGGTTTTTCCTTGTGCTCATCTACCCACCCTTCGAAACCTGTGTTGGATATCGAATTTCAGGAAAACTCACCTCAGTTTCCAGATGAAGCCAAGTGACTTTACAGTGGCAGCTTTTTTAGTGTTGTGCATGTTTTAGGCATCATTGAAACTTTGTTTGTGAGGATCAATGGGTTAGTATCAACCTTTTGCTATATTCATGGTACGATGCTCACAGGATAAAGACCCTATCTGCTTCTGCCCATTGCCCTATCCTTAGTGTACAATAATGCCTGACATAAAGAGATGCTTGATGCACTTTTGCTAAATGAATCACAATGGATTCATGAAGTCACATGGTGTTTGGGCTCCTATAAACAGAGATGGTCTAGGGCCAGGGGGCTGAGCTGTTGAGTGTGCTGATGTAACTGCAAAGCACTGTTCCACAGGGAGCTGTCAGGATGCAAGATGGATGGGATTGCATATCAAGATGCCAAAGAGCCTCTCTCATGCTCCCTTGAGCAGACTGGACTCAGACCCCCAGCATTGGAGGATTCAATCTGATTCTGATGAGGGGCAGCCAAGAGCAGTGCAGGGCTAAGGGGCTAGTCCAGGAGACGGCTGTCTCTGTCTTCCATCAATGTCCTGCCTGGAGCCAGGAGAGCCAGGCCAGGTTAGGAATGTGCTGAAAGAGCTTTTGCTTTCATTTGGACCAATATACCACCCTGTGGCTATCAACCACCAAGACACTGAATAGATGTGAACTCAGAAGGCTTTGCTTACCTAATATGCACAGAGCCTTGGCCCACACCTGAAATTCCAGCACTAGGAGGATTAAGAATTCAAGGTCACCTTCACCTGTGTAGTAAATTCAGAGCCTCGGAAAGATAAGACTCTCTCCAAAAACAAAACCTAACCAAACTAGCCAACCAAAAAGAAACCAGTTTTGAGCCAAATTTGGAGAAAGGGACATGGAACATCTAAACACATCCCTCACAAAACTTCAACGTAGGAAAGTAGTTTCAAGGACATTTAATCCCACTCCATAGCTTGAATTCCTTCTGATGTCCCCACAACGCTATACCGAAGCCTACAGGCTCTCGTTAAACCCATGGAGCAAAGATCACTTGGAAAAAAAGCACCTCTGCCCATCTCTCCACACACATCCACCTCTTCACACTACTTCCGCCTTTCAGCTCCAGCTGCATACACGGGATACACTCTTTGATTTGCCTGTATTAACGCATGAGCCAGTCAGTGGCTGTCTTTCACAAACAGACTCATTGTCTCAAGGAACAGCAAACGACCACAGACCCACAAGCCAGGAAAGAAAACCCTTGAGGTTTTTGCCTGTATTTCCTGGTGCCAACCAGTGTGTAGAGATGACCACAGGAAGGACAGACCTGTGCTTTCCTCCCAGCCATTGTTTGCCAAAGTCTCTTTGTATGTATGTTTGAGGGTGGTATTGGGATCTTGCTGGTCTTTGAGCAACCCCTAGCATGAGTCTTATGACACAGAGTGAGGCAAGAATTTATGCTTTTTAACAATGGGTATCACTTCTGCATTCTTGGGGAAGAGCCCCACACTAAGTCAGAAAAAGGTACTTTTCTCTTTGGCAGCTCTTTCCTTGAGTGTATCTGTGCCTCTGTCTAGCTTAGGGGACAGTTCTTGTCCTGCTCTCCAAGAGCAGGGCTCTCTTGCCTTTTAACCTCTCACCACTGACAGGAAGAAATTCCTAAGTTTAAATTAAACCAGCACTCTCCTTTCCTCCCTAGCTGGTTCTTCTACACATCAGCCCATTTCCCCGGTTTCCATGCCTCCATCCCGTGTTCCGTTATCTTTCGGAGACTCGGAAGACTCAATTGAGGGGAATGGGAACATGTGGGGAAGGGTTTGCCTTGTTTTTTGGTCTGGGAAGATGGACCATATGGATCTTTTCCTGACCAGGGAGTGGACCCATATTCTTGGTGCATGTGTCTTAAATCATCCTCCAATCCTGGAAGAGTTTCTGGGTAAAATAATGCACCTGAGGACGGGTCTGGATGGGAGTGGCAGAGGCCAATCCTGAGGACATGGCTCCCACAAATCAAAGTGTTTCCCAGAGAAGAAGGTCTAGAAGCTGCAGAGCAGTCTTGGGAGAGGGAGGGAAGGACATCAGGTAGCCCTTCTGTCTCAGGATCTGAAGGACCATGGACTCACCCCACAAAGTAGGAGATAATCAGCAGCTGGACGGCTCGGTTGATGATCCCAATGGTCCAGCTCTTCACAACCACCGACTTGGTAGTCTCGTAGGTGAAGAAGTCTGATATACAGTTCATACTGAGAAAGTGCTCACAGCCTCTAAGAAGGGCTGTGAATGCGGCCGAAGGAGAGAAAAGACCTCAGAACTGGGAGACAAAGATCAAGAACTGGAGTGGGCTGCCTAATGGGGCTTAAGGAAAAGAGCCAATTCCTGTAAGCCAGGCAATTGTAGCCCAGTGCCTAATCTCTCCTTTTAACACTCTGGAAGCCAATAGTCCAGGACCAGGGCGGTGGACCACCGTTTTATTCGTCTCCACTCCACTCCCCTGTGATGTCACATCAGGGGTGGGGTCTCCAATCCTGGGCTCCAGATTGCCTGAGATGCAGCTGGCTAGGGCCCTCTGGGACTTACGTTTCATCTGCACTCTGTCTACTGTTTCTATTCTGTTCTCTTACGCTGTATCTCTATCTCAGCTCACCAGCTGCTTTGTACTCTCCAAAGCCCTTTGTAACTGCCCATTCTTGAGTTAGCTCATCTGCCTGAGCTAAGAACTCCACTTTGAGTGTCTGCCGATTTCTATCTAATAGCACACATAGAGAGAAAGGGTTCTTGACGGTTCTGTGTCTCCTAGGAGGAAGAGTCACACATTTCTTACCATCTCCTCCTCTCTGCCCTCCAGAATCTCATTATGTTGTCTAGCTGGTCTCAAACTTGTTATGTTGCTATGTTTCAAATTCACAATCTTCCTGCCTCAGTCTCGGAGTGTTGTGATTACGGGTTTGTAATACTGCGAAGTGGAAAGTCGCTTATTTCTAACGCTAGTTGGCAGCAGTGGTTGAAACTCTTCTACTTGCACAGAAATTACTGAACTTTCTCTATCTTTTAAACCCTGAAGCTATTCAAATCTTTTGTTAGGGTATTTGCTCCTAACAGGTTGAGCTATTTTAACCATCTTCAATAGTTTTGTCAAATTCTAGAAATGTGCTGCATTAACAATAGATTTTCATTACATATCTTAAGCCCAGTTTGACTTAAATAGTGCTAGCAATAGCAGTGGTTAAAGCCTCAAGGACTGAATGACAAGAATGCATTTTTTATCTATATTATATCACAGGGTTGAGTTTTGCTAACTCAGTGCAGTGATTTTCAGGGAAACTGTGAGTTTATCCTGCCTTTATGTAGGACATATGCTAGCAATCACTCTGAACCTTGGACCCTTATGCTTATGATAACAGGCTGACGTTAAAGAGTCTGAGTTCTAGGTTCCAGCTTTGATGCCAATGTACTGACATCCGGGGCATATCTTTTGTGGTCTCATTTTTCTCATTTGTAAAATGAGGAAGGTCGAGATAAACTCAAGCATCTCTTTCAGACCTGGCTTCAGATTTTGCAAGATGCACTCTGGTGCTATGTGAGGCCATCCAGGCTTCTGCCAACTCAGGCTGATGTGATTTCAAGTAAGTTCTAGCTCGAAGGTAAATCTGACACCACCACTTGAACTTAATGCAGCCATCTGCTAGGCTCTTCCCGAGAACCCACAAATTAGGGATATGGATGGGATGTTGGGGGTGGAAGGTGAACTCATTTCAGAAAGGATCTGATCTACTTGTACAGCTGGAAAGCAAGCGCCTGCATTTCCTTTGCAGCTAGTGGGGGCGGCATTTCTGGCCACAGCTCTTGTTCAACAAAACTTGTATTTTTCTTGTTCAACAAACTCCTTCCCAGATTATTTCACAGGAGGGAGGGACACGCATGAACCCAATAAACGTACAAACCTGAAAGCCTGATAGAACGGCATAATTTCCCTTCGGAATCTAGTCTTTGAAGAGCACCCTGTAACTTTCTAAAGAGCGTTCCCGTTTTCAAGTCAAGAATTCAGCAGCGGGGCTGGAGAGATGGCTCAATGGTTAAGAGCACTGACTGCCTTCCAGAGGTCCTGAGTTCAATTCCCAGCAACCACATGGTGGCTCACAACCATCTGTAATGGGATCCGATGTCCTCTTCTGGTGTGTCTGAAGACAGCTACGGTGTACTCACATAAAATAAACAAATCTTATGGGATTCCATAGCAAAATCCTCGCTTTAGCCGACCAGGGCTACCGACGCTCTAGGCGACGGTCCCTTTGGTCGGCCCGGATGATGCCTTTCTAGCTAGATCTTCCTCTCTATGGTTTATACGCAACTTCCGGTGGCGGGACGCGGGACCGCGCACGCGGGAAAAGGTTCCCCGGCATCCCCTCCCCTGCATCCCTACCCCCTCCCCCGCGTCCCCTTGCGCCCACCGCCCTCACTGTGTCGTCGCGAGGCTGCAGCTCGAAGAGGTGGGTGGTCGCGATCCCCGGGCCCGGGTGTGCATGGGCCCCGCTCCCCCGCGGGACGATCGGGATGGATCGATCCGCGTTCAAATTCGCGGGCAATGGGCGAATCCATTTTAAAAGAAGGGGGAGAAACGTAGATTCACGGGGGACTCGGGGTGGTGGGATCGCTGTGATTAGGACACTACCCTCTGAGCGGAGTTGAGGTACGCTCTCTGAGCAGGTCCCAGGCTCCGCCGATTGTTGCGGTTCCTGTCAGTGGAACGTACCGAAAGGGTGTCGGGTTGGGATGTAAGCGCCACTATAGGCCTGGTTCTGCACCTAGGGTCCTGGGCCTTGGCCTCAGGAGCACTGCAGAGCCGGTCAGTAAGATCCCCAGGCAGTAGGGAACTTGAGACATTCAGGCACATCTAGGTGAGCGGAGTAAGGTGGCGTCGTTTCTTGCTTACCAGTTTCCTTCCCTAATTCAGATTCCCACCCTGCTGAACATCTACACACCTAACCAGGAATTGGGGCCCATCCAGAAAAGGGTTCGTTTTCTCTGGTGCAGCCTAGGGCTGTGTGCTCAGGCCACCACGGGCAGGTGAACATGGCAGAGACATTGGAGTTCAACGACATCTTCCAGGAGGTGAAAGGGTCCATGGTGAGAATGGCTTGGGCTTTTAAGAAAGGCGGAGGAAAGACTTGGTTTCAATTAACAAAAATCTTAACTCTGACTACTCTTTTGGAAACAATGTATCAGTGTGTCCCGGAAGTGAAAACATCAGCAAAGTCTCAAGAGTTCCATGATCTTGAGTTTGAAGAGGTGGCATGTGTAGTTCTATCTTAAATTCCTGTGTTTAAAAACCAGGAAACTGGGGACCTAAAAAGGTTTATGATGCCGAAGCCAAGCTTGCAGTCTAGACTTAATGTCTCTTGTGTCTTTTACCTTGATTTTACTACGACCTGTTGCTTTTCTATTAATACTCTGGCCATCCTGTATCTCCATATGGGTGAGGGATTGAAAGGACACGCTACACACTGTATCCTGTTCTGATTTTGGTCTGTATTTTGGGCAGAATGATGGGAGGCTTCGATTGAGCCGCCAGGGTATCATCTTTAAGAACAGCAAGACGGGCAAAGTGGACAACATCCAGGCTGGGGAGTTGACAGAAGGCATCTGGCGTCGGGTGGCGTTAGGCCATGGGCTTAAACTGCTCACAAAGAATGGACATGTCTACAAGTATGATGGCTTCCGCGAATCGGTGAGCGATCTTGTTCTGTGACCCTGTCTCTTTGTAACTTCCTTGTCTTGTTTTTTTTTTAACCTTCTAGAGACAGTTGGTGTACCTCTGATAATCATGTCACTGCTCATTTGGGTTCCTCCAGCAGGGCTGTTGGAGACTATTGAACAAAACAAAACAAAAAAACAGTGTTCTGTATTCAGGACCCGTGTCTTGTGCCTAGACTCCAGAAGACTTTCTACCATCTTAATTTAGATCATGGTTTTCACTTGCTCCCTCTGCCCTGGTTCAGAATCTTAGCTTGGTGCTCTAGGATTTTGCTTTTTCATTTTGAGCTGCTTTTGAGTTACTTGGTTTTAATATTCACTTTCTTTTTTGGGGGGGTTTTTCGAGACAGGGTTTCTTGAGACAGGGTTTCTCTGTGTAGCCCTGGCTGTCCTGGATCTCACTCTGTAGACCAGGCTGGCCTTGAACTCAGAGATCTGCCTGCCTCTGCCTCCCGGGTGCTGGGATTAAAGGCGTGTGCCACCACTGCCTGGCTAATAGTCACTTTCATCCAAAGGTCACCTACACAGAGTTTAGAAACTCAGTAAGGTGATACATATCTGGGAATTTAAGTTTATTTACTACTCTTAGCCAGAGGTCCAGAAACAAAAGGCTTTTGTTGTTATTGTTAAAAAAATATTTTCATTCATTGAAAATTATTTTATGTGTATGAGGCTTTGCTAGCATGTATATCTGTACCATGTGCATGCCTGGTGTCCACAAAGCTCAGAGGAGGGCATTGGATCAAGTGGAACTAGAGTTACAGATAGTTGTTAACCGCTGTGGGGTGCTGAGAACGACTTCAAGGTCTTCTGGCAGGAACAAGTACTCTTAACCGCTGGACCATCAGGTCTCTAGCACTTAAAAGGTTTTAAGCATAAAGGTTAAGAGAAGGAAAGAGGCTTGGAAGAAGGATATCCATGACCATAGGGCTGAGGGCATCTGGGTTCTAGAAACAGTCTCCAGTAACAAAGTAAAATTGGTTTTAAACAGTTTCAGAGTTGGTATCCTCTGTTATCTGTGGTTTCTGAGGAGGTGAACTGAGCTGGAGAATCTCAGGACTTTTAAGTTGTGTTAAGACCCAGAGGGTTTAACTGGGACTGCACTTTCTCCCTTTGATTTACAGGAGTTTGAGAAACTCTCTGACTTCTTCAAAACTCACTATCGCCTTGAGCTAATGGAGAAGGATCTGTGTGTGAAGGGCTGGAACTGGGGGACAGTGAAGTTTGGAGGTGAGTGAGGAAGATGGAGGTTTGAGGAGAAGGTGGGGTGAAGAAGGGCCTCACATGGTACCTTTTTTACTCTTTCCTTGGTTCTAATTTCTAACTTCAGTTTGTGTGTTTAGCATGGATTTATCCAGCGTGTATGGCCCATCAGGCACCGTGCCTGGTTTTGGTACAGTATGAATAAAGTTCCTTCAGAACTCTGACCTCAAGGACCTCAGGACTGGTGGGAATGCTTTTGCAGACTCTCAGGGAGGAGTTTGCAATTTGACAAGCTCTTTCCTCACAGGACAGCTGCTTTCTTTTGACATTGGTGATCAACCTGTCTTTGAGATACCCCTAAGCAATGTGTCCCAGTGTACAACAGGCAAGAATGAGGTGACCCTGGAATTCCACCAGAATGATGATGCTGAAGTATCTCTCATGGAGGTGCGCTTCTATGTCCCTCCCACACAGGAAGATGGTGTGGACCCTGTGGAGGTGAGGCTTCTTCATGTTGGGCTGGTGGATGTTGTTGAATAGACTTTGGCTGGCTGGCCTGGGAGCAGAGGCTGGCTGTTTGAATACCCATATGTGTTCACAGGCCTTTGCCCAGAATGTTCTGTCAAAGGCAGATGTGATCCAGGCCACTGGAGATGCCATCTGCATCTTCCGAGAGCTTCAGTGTTTGACTCCTCGAGGTCGATATGATATCCGGATCTACCCTACCTTTCTACACTTGCATGGCAAGACCTTTGACTACAAGATCCCCTACACCACAGTTCTCCGTCTCTTCCTGCTACCCCACAAGGATCAGAGACAGATGTTCTTTGTGGTGAGCAAAACCCCCATGGGGTGCCTGGTTTTTGCCTAAGTCTTTAGTAGATAAAGGTTACTGATGCCTAGAGGTCTGTATTGTTTAGTCATGTGGGGTTCAACACAGCCTTTTCCACTTGTCCTTGTCAGATCAGCCTGGATCCCCCCATCAAGCAGGGCCAAACTCGTTACCACTTCCTGATCCTCCTCTTCTCCAAGGATGAGGACATCTCCTTGACTCTCAACATGAATGAGTGAGTGTGTCACTGGGCTTCCTTCTTGCTACTATTTAAGCAGGAGGCAAGCCTGCCATTGGACTTCATTTTGCTTTGTTTGTAGAGAAGAAGTAGAAAAGCGCTTTGAGGGACGACTCACCAAGAACATGTCAGGATCCCTTTATGAGATGGTCAGCCGGGTCATGAAAGCACTTGTAAACCGTAAAATCACAGTCCCAGGCAACTTCCAAGGGTAAGAATATGGGCTGAGGTCCTGACCTGCTGAGGATAGGGATGAGGTGGGAAATGTTGCCTTAGTAAAGAAATCTTTCCTGTGATGGATTCGCTCTGGTAGAAGCCTGGGTGCACTTGTGGTGATGGTCAACCCTTCTGTCAAAGCACCTTAGCAGGAGTGACTTCTGAGAGCCTGGCATTAGATGTGCTCTTGGGCTCTACTGTGGTTGGTGCTGACAATGCTCCCTGCATCCTCCACCAGGCACTCAGGGGCCCAGTGCATCACCTGCTCCTATAAGGCCAGCTCAGGACTACTGTACCCCCTGGAGCGGGGCTTCATCTATGTGCACAAGCCCCCTGTGCACATCCGCTTCGATGAGATCTCTTTTGTCAACTTCGCCCGTGGAACCACAACCACTCGTTCCTTCGACTTTGAGATTGAGACCAAGCAAGGCACTCAGTACACCTTCAGCAGCATCGAGAGGTAAGAACCTTCTCCTGTTACCGCCTGGCTATCCCCGTCCTCATCCCACATCTCCTGGGAAGCTTGGCCTGGCCTGGGGTTCTGTCTGACTGTTCTAGCCAAGTTGATCTGGTCCTTTAAGTACTCAGACTCTGGAGACGTATCCATCACTTTTTTTCTGTCCATAGAAAAGTTATTTACTTTTTTTATTTTTTATTTTTTATATTTTGAAAGCTGTGTGTGGTTCTAGCCCATTCTTCTCCATTTTCCCTATGGTGGAAATATTATCTCTTTTTTGGAATGAACTCTGTGCCCAGGAACACAACCGCTAATGTTTATTGAGTATTCAGCTGTGGGCTAAACATTTTACAAAGTCTCTGTGTTTAACCTTCACAGTCCTGTGAAGGATGAAATGCAGACCAGTAAGAAGATGAAACTCTCCCCTCCTACAATGCCCAGCTCTGTGCCTATTTGGTGACTAGCTATACTTCTGCTGGCCTTTTCTGTCCCAGAACTATTTAGGGCTGTATCTATCCTACTGATGTCCTGCATAGTGTAGTCGTGAGTTCCTGCCCCACCCAGCCTGACAGTATCAGAACATCGTTTAGCCGTCCTGAGCTGGTCCAACCATCTGTTAATCCTGCTGTCCCCCACAGGGAGGAGTATGGAAAGCTGTTTGATTTTGTCAATGCAAAAAAGCTCAACATCAAGAACCGAGGACTGAAAGAGGTATCTGTGGGAAGGGTGTGCCTCTCTCCTGTTTCTTCTGTAGATAGAGGAGAAAGGAGCAGAGACTTGGTGGCTTCTTTTTCACTCTTTCTTTTCTTCTTACCCTTATAGAAAAAAGAGGTGCGTGTGGCTCCTTCCCCTTCCTGAGCAGGTTCTCTCTGCATGGCCTTAGATCAGTCTATGCAGCCTCTTAGGAGCCCCTGTAGGGCCAGGAAAGGGAGGGGCTTAGGTTAACTCCATCTAGTAGGCCCTGCATGTTGGCTATGTGGACATTCCCGCTCACGGTCTCTTGGGAGCTGCTGTTCTGGTTTCACAGGTGTGGGGAGGTGCTTTGAGTGCTCAGAAGTGCTGGCTTGAACGTGGTGGCTGACACCCATTTCTTCCCTTGCTAGGGCATTAATCCAGGTTATGATGACTACGCTGATTCTGATGAAGACCAGCATGATGCGTATCTGGAGAGGATGAAGGAGGAGGGCAAGATTCGGGAGGAGAATGCCAACGACAGCAGTGATGACTCAGGAGAAGAAACTGGTGGGCTAGCCTCTCCTCTCTGCTGGGGTCTGGGTAGTCAGGCTCTACCTGTGGCCTAGGCTGGGTGTCTGGCTAAGGGGTGGGGCTTCACTGGAGTGGAAGTTGATGCCATTTGTGTTCTTTCTCAGATGAGTCCTTCAATCCTGGTGAAGAAGAAGAAGATGTGGCAGAGGAGTGAGTTTTGACTGGACCTCACAGGGATAAGATTATGGCCTATAAACTTAAGGGTTTCTGAGTAGTTCTCATGTCCCTGTGTGAGTTAGCCAGTGGTCCAAGATGGAAAAGTGATCTCCAATGAAGTGATACACAAATGCATTTGTGAAGGTGTCAAGGAGTTTATTAGTGTATAGCGTGCTTTGAAACCAGAGGTGTGGGAAGAGAATGGGAATAAACTAATGCTTACGCATGCTGAGGGCTCTCATTTGCAAGTGACAGCAGTCCCCTTGTGCTTCTGAGAATCCCTGAACGCTCTGGTTGTCTACAGGCTCTCCAGGGCTGTAGTTTTTTGTTTTGTTTTGTTTTTGAGTTTATGTAATTGGAGAGTATACGGCTGTAGTTGACTTAGGCACTACTAGATCTGGGTGCTCAGAAGTTATAGGGAAACTGTCTTTTGCTTCTACTTTTATTATTCTTAGAAAGAATGTCCTCATGATGCTAGGCAAGCTTGGCATGAGTAGCTGAACACCCAGAAGCACCTCCTGGTAAAGAGCAAATAGTGTGGTCTCTGGTCAGCTGCCCTTCCTGAACTTGACACAATACATATGTGCAGGGCTCTGATGGACCAGAACCATCCCCAGACCCTGCAGCTGGAATGAATTCTCTCCCTGCAGAAAACTGGGACTGTTGATCCAGAAAGATTGGGTAGCAAAATCAAAACCTATTTGTGAATATCCTTGAAAAGTCCACTGATTTTGCTCAGAAAGCTTAATGCACAGATGCTTATGAAGTACCTTGGAAACCTTTCAGCAGTGGGTGGGTATCAGCAGCTGCTCAGTCAGACATAGGGACTGGCTTCAGTTGAAGCTGGTTTTCCTCCCTTTTAGGGCTCTCTCTTTATCAGAAAAGATTGTAGTGTAAACTAAGGAGGTGACCACCTGGAATGGTGGCTTAGACTTGGTCTCCTGCAGGCTAGCAGGAGACAGTGTTGTACTGTACTGGAGGGCTGAAGTGGAGTAGAACCTGCCTTAGAGCAGAAGAGCCCACTGAAAATTGGATTTTCACTGATTGATTCAACAAATAGGCTTTTGTGGTGGCTGTTCTGAGAAGGGATGTTGAAGCCATCTTAGTGAAGGGCAGGAAGCTAGGGTGGCAAATGGTGGTGGAAGCTGTCCTTGGGACTTACTCCCTTGACTCTTTCTGGGCAGATGTCTAGATTTCTTTTCCTTCTACCTCTGTATCCTGCCTTCCTTTCCTGAGTCTAAGTCTCACTCTGGCAGGTTTGACAGCAATGCCTCTGCCAGCTCCTCCAGCAATGAGGGTGACAGTGACCGAGAAGAGAAGAAGCGGAAACAGCTCAAAAGGGCCAAGATGGCCAAGGATAGAAAGAGCCGCAAGAAGTCTTCAGAGGTATTGGGAGAGAGAACGTGTGTGTTTCCGTTTTCTATTTCCTTTCTCCTGTTCACTACCAGTAGATGCTGTTGATTGTGCTGCTTTTTTTGTAGCTGGTTATGACTTTAGTAGATATTTTCTAAGTTTTTCTTTTTGGTCCTGAGATACTTTGCTTTTTGAGGATCTGGGGAGGGTTTTTTGTTGTCGTTGTTTTTAGTTTTTTTTCCCCTTCATTTGACTAATTCTAATATTTTTTGACAATTTTATATATATATTTAGTATACTATGATTTCCCTCTCCCTCAGCTCCATAATTAGTACCTCTTTTCTGGTGAGTTTAGTAAGGATTGCTTGTGTAATGGGTAAACACGGGAAGGTTAGTTGCTAGAGTATAAGTAACTTACCAGTGGCTACACCACTGATGAAAATTACTCATGTCCTTCAAAGGGAGTAAGCCCTTGTGGGTGCCTGTCCCATCTCTGGTAGAATATCAGTGGGCAAATACCCTTAGCAGTTGAGTGTTAGCCACAGCAGCCGTGCTGTATCTGGGACATTGTTTGATAGCACTCCTCCCCTTTCTCTGGCTCCTGTCTACTACTTGCTCCCTTTTTTAGCCACATTTCCTTGGCCTTGATGATACAGATGTTCTGTTTAGGACCGAGCCCTCAGTTGTCACTTAGTCTCAGCACATGACCAGATGTGAGTCTCTTAATCTGAATTAGGAGATATCCTGCCTCTGTCCCAGGTGATCTCTTTGAGGAGAAAAAAGTTGCCACTTGTGGCTTAGGGCTGTTGCCTGTGTAGCCCAAATCTAGTTAGTTCTTCCTGCATCTCTTCCTTTCCCAAATAGTCAGGGAAGCTTGGGCTAGTTGTGTGATGTGGACGGCTGGTGGCATTTGGTTTCTTATGTAGGTGAAGAAGGGTAAAGATCCAAATGCTCCAAAGAGGCCTATGTCTGCGTACATGTTGTGGCTTAATGCCAGCCGAGAGAAGATCAAGTCAGACCATCCTGGCATCAGTATCACAGATCTTTCCAAGAAGGCAGGTGAAATCTGGAAGGGAATGTCCAAAGAGAAGAAAGAGGTGAGTAGCAGTGGGAAGGAGGGGAGGGAGCAGGAGGGCTTTGTAGGGATGCAGGGTGAGCCAGTCCTGAACAAGTGTGGATGCAGATTTGCTTGCATCAGTCTGAAGGAGGACTTGTGCTTGTGGCAGGAGTGGGACCGCAAGGCCGAGGATGCTAGGAGGGAGTATGAGAAAGCCATGAAAGAGTATGAAGGAGGGAGAGGAGACTCGTCTAAACGGTGAGTGTTGGGGGCAAATGGCTAATGACTGCTTAAAGCAGATTGTGTTTTCCAGGTCAGAAGAGAGAGTTACTATACACGTTTTTGACAGCAGTTTGAGTAGTGCTTCTTAAATCCCTGAGTGCCATTGCCAAGTATTTGTGATGCATTCAGGTTGGGGAATAAATATGGCCTATTTTCCTAGATCAGTTTTATTTGAAGTAATAGAGTAGTTCAGAAAAAAAGTATTTTTATGAAGCCTATTACAAAGTCCACATGAGCTTTTAAATAAAACAAAAATGTCCACTAAATTTTACATATGAGTTGCTTTTGGCTGTGACCCTTGTTCTTCTGGGGTCCTGTCCTTTGGTGCACTTTGGACTGACAGCTGACGGTACATTTGCCATGGTGAGAATAGTGTAGCCAGTACTGAGAAAAGTCCTCAGTAAAGCTAGGAGAAACGTGGCCTATGTAATAATACAGAGAGCCTAATGACCTGGCTTCTTTTCCATGTTCCTAATCTAGGGACAAGTCTAAGAAGAAAAAGAAAGTAAAAGCAAAGATGGAAAAGAAATCCACTCCCTCCCGGGGCTCATCATCCAAGTCTTCATCCAGGCAGTTGAGTGACAGCTTCAAGAGCAAAGAATTTGTGTCCAGTGACGAGAGCTCTTCAGGGGAGAACAAGAGCAAAAAGAAGAGGAGGCGGAGCGAGGTGCGGCAGGAATGCGGGCTTGAGGGCTCTGTGTGTCTGGGGGTGGGTAAGGTCCAGTTGTGGTTGGTATGAGCATAATGAGTTAGTGGACAGCTGGACTTCAGAGGTTTTGGTGAATACAGGAGTTGTAGGAAGAGCTAGGCATTGGGAACCCCTCACCACCTGGCTGGGAAGGAAGCTGGCACTGGACACATTTACCCTAAGAGAACTTTGGTTTTTAGGACTCTGAAGAAGAGGAACTAGCCAGTACTCCTCCAAGCTCAGAGGACTCTGCCTCAGGATCTGATGAATAAAGGAAGAAAATTCTTGCCCTTGCCCTGTCACATCTCCAGGCTCCCTACTCATTTTGGTACCAGTCTCTCACATAGTCGTTGGATTCTGTGCCATTTGAGTAACTGCTCTTGGTGGCTTCCACCTGAGCTTTCCTGAGGCTTTGAGGGAAGCTCCTGACCTCTGCTGTTTTGCAAGGAAGGCTTGAAATCTGGAGAAAGACTGGGTGGGAGTGTGTTATGTCTACTCGCAGTGCGTTGAAGGATCCAAGATCTCAACTACTTTCCTACTTTCCTGACTGTAGGGTAAAGCTGCTTCCTGCCCTGTTCAAGATTGTGCAGCAGGGGTCATGCAAAGTCAGGCCTGTAACTGCTAATAGGGGCCTATTTCTACTTTCATTTTGTATTTCTTGTCTGTGAATACAATTTAATAAAGGGAACTGACTTTGGAAACGACGTCCTTATGTCTCCTTTCCCACTTTGCATGTGGTGTTTACCTTTCCTGACCGGGCAGGTGCCCAGCTGGGAAGCAGGTCTCCAGGTACATCGCGTTCTTCCCAGCTAGACAAGCATTAGTTTTCACCTGTGTCTGTGGAACTGTGCCACCTGAGATTCAAGAAATGAGTGCTGATCTGATTAGGAAGCCTCTCATAGTTCCAGTCCACACCATTAGCCAACGGAGGGGGGGCGGAGACAGCGGCGGCTCTGAGTTTTTTTAAATCACTTTATGAGTCAAGGGTCTTACAAGGCTTGAGATAATAGAATGAGGATTGACTTTCTAGTGTAGAGTGGAAACCTGAGTCAGGAGGATTGGGGAAAATGAGTTGTGTATGTTTGTGAAGTGTGAGAAGATTCTGGCAAGGGAGGGCTACAAAACTTTGTGTTTGGTAACTATCTAAAAGCTCTTAAAGGAGACGTAACAGGAGGGATAAAACTACCCCACTTGTCACAGTGGTTCTCAATCTGAATTTATCCACATGGGGTGGCCACGTCGTTTGCTGCTATCAGAGATTCAGGTGTAACAGGAAGAGTCTTCAGTCCGCCAACGGTTCCCTTCGTGCTGCCCGCGCTCTATGGTGCTGTAATCAGTGTAGGCTTGGGGAAAGCTGTCCAGGGCGGTTTCCTCTCTAGGCAGTCATCTCGGTGGCGCTGGGGTAGAATTGCGTCAGTGTCGCCTAAATCTGAACCAAGACCGGCCCCTCATTTACAAGGTCATGAATAATTATGTGAGATTTGTGCTTGTTTGCATACGTTGCACCGGACTCTGCCTCAGCATCGTTTTCCTACTCCCGGTTTCTTACATGAATATTCATGAGCAGCATGGGGGCGTGCCTCTGGGCGGGGCGAGGGGAGGGGTCCCGGGGCTTGCACAGGCTCGGTCCCGCGGTGACGGTGGTGGCGGCGGCAGCAGCGGTCACTGGCGTCGGGGTACCTCGCTGAGTGGAGCCTGTCCTGGGGGAGCTCGTGAGTGCGCGGCAGCCGGAGGAGGCGGGGTCTGGGGATGGGAGCGGGGAAGGGCATGGAAAGAACCGGGCGCCTAGCAGCCGGGACCTCGGATTGGGGCGGCAGCGGTGGGAGGGGGTCACCAGGAAAGTCTGCGAGGGCCTGGGGCGCTAGGGACGCTCGGGCGCTGCGGAGGTGGCGCTTGTGTGCAGGGGTGGAAGGCGTCCGTGCAGTGAGCCAGAAGAAAGCGGGGAGAGGCGAGGGTGGGGCGGGGTCGAGGGCGGGCGGAGCTGCTCAAGGGACCCCCTCCTTCCCCTCACCGGCCCCCTTCCCTGGCTCCCACGGCACGCCCCCATCCACCCCAGGCCGCCCACACCGAGTCCCCGTCGCCAGTCCTGGGTCTATTCCTTCGCGGGCTGCTTGGCATCTCGCGCAGTCTTCGGCTGCTGCCGCCCCCTCCTTCTCCACCCTCGTCTGCTCCTCCTCTTCGGCTAGCCGCTCGGTGTCCGTAAGCTCCCCACGGAGGCCCTCCAACATCCCCTTGCCCTGGGCTGTTCCGTCTTCCTGTTGGCCCCCCTCTCCCAACACTTATCCCTCCTGATCGCACTAGCTGAACATCCAGCAGGAGACCTTTAGGGACGACCCTGCTTGCCCTCAGGCCCTTCTGAGTGCCTGTCCAGGGCTGGGCTACTTAGCTCCTTTCCATTCTTTGGGGGCAGCAGCCTCTACTCCCAGGGCTGCCTGGCTTCCCTAGACCACTAAGGTGGGGGAGTTCTTGAGTTACTGCTATTCTGCAGCTTATGGCCATGGCCTTGGTTACCTGGGGCTCCTGGCTGGGGCCTGTCTACCGTAGCCACCTCCCCTGTTGGGGACTCGGAGCCTGTTTTCGTCTCTGCTGCTTCTTATAACCTCAGAGGTGACTGTCCATCAAGCCCCCAGGTGAGAAGGTTTTTCCTGTTGTGGACTAGTTTTTCTCCATTTCTAACCACCCACACCATATCCCTTGTAATAATGTTCAAGGACAAGGAAGCAATCTTGTATATATTTTTAATTTTATTTTTTTGTCATCTCTCCGCCCTCATGCGTTATTCACCCACATAAAAGGGGAACAGCCTGTGGTAGTTGGCTGATAAGCCGACTGACATTGATGGAGAGTTACTGTCTGTACCCTCTTTAAATAAGCTGGACAGGGTCAAGGGGATGGGGACACCTCTTGCAAAGGCTGGGCACCACAGGTCGCTTTTAGAGAAGCTGTCTTCTCAGATCAGAGGGAATGGGAGGGGAACATTGAGGTTGCAATGAGTGAGAGTTGGAGAGGGTTGGGTTGCCCTCCAGGGCTATGTGCATTCCATGTGTTTGGCAGCTTCTGCTTGCTCTTGAACCAGAGGAGCAGTGTTCTCTAGTCACCAGGCTGCAGAACCCGAGGGGTCTTGTGAGTGGGAGGGTGCTTCAGCCAGGGTGGGAACTGAGGGGGAGGAATGCCTGAAGAATTTGAGGCGGGGGACATGAAGGAATGGTCTAGAAATGCAGCCTAGGGTAGGGGGAGAGGTAGGTAGAGGTAGTTACCAAGGATGTTAACTCACTGGAGACACTGAATGGAGTCCCGTTAATAATGGTCAACTGTTACTTATCACTTCCATGTTTGGTATTCTGCATGCATTGTTTGGCTTGAAACTCGTTTAATACTCTATGTTTTAGCTAGGGAAATGGCCTTAGAGTAGTCATACAGCTATGTAGTGATAGACCCATTTTGCTGTTAAATCTTACAATATCAGATCCAGAGGCTCCCGGCACAGGCTACTACCATGTGGCTATCATCTGGTTTAATTTCTTCTGAACTCAAAACTCCTCAGGATGCAAACACATTCCCATTTCACAGGCTTTGCAGGTCCCTCCCTGACTGTCCTGGAAGGGGAAACCCCAGGGAGCTTTCCTCTCAGTTACACCCCCTCACCCCCATGCAATCTAGCCTAGTCCACCCTCCCTGCCCATCCTGGGCCGGCTCCTCCTTCCCCTTGGCTAGGCCCTGGAAATCCAGTGGGAGGCCATTGCTATGGTAACAGGACTAGGCCCTGGCTTTACCTCATCAAATTCCAAGCTGAAGCCAAAACGATTGAGAAATTAAAGGGAAAAAATGTATTCCAGATGTTTACTTTTTATTTCTTATTTCCCTGTGTTTGGATGAGACAGCTCATGAGCGCTGGAGGGGGGGCAGGGATGTGGAAGGAGAATGGGGGGGGGGTAGGGAGCCACTCCCAGCCATAGAGGGAGGGAGGAGAATGGGAAGAGGGGGGCCGGCTGTGGGCGGAGTCCAGGTTGGGGAGGAGCGGGTTTTTCCCGTCTCCCATGAGGTGATTCCAGAGACTTGAGAGTTTCTGGCCTTCTTGCTCTGCTCAGAGTGGACACCTCTAGCGGGGCTCCCTGACCCAAGAGGGTTGCCTCAGGAACTGTAAGTAGGTTATCACAGGAGGGAGCTTGGGGGGTGGTGTGGGTGGAGGTGGCTCCCTCGTGCGCTAGATCGTTGAGGTTCAGAACCAAGAGTTGGAGAGTTGTGTCAAGAGTTGAGGATGTGGCTGTGGGGACCTTCCTGGCCTCCTCCTGGAGTTCTCTCTTCCTGTCCCACACTGTCTGGGTTAGAAATAGACTTCCTTGGCTAAACCTGTTGCTCCTCCCAGCTCTTTTCCTTCTCCACTTCTCCCTTTCCTGGGTCTTCACCCACCCCAGCTCACATTGCTTCCTATTTCTCAGGCAGGGTGTGTCGCATGTGATGAAAGGATCCACTCTCAGGGAAAGCACAGCCATGGCTTCCCCACTGCCCCAGGATACGGAGGAGGAGCTGGCGCCTGTTGGCTCAGAGCCAGGTACCAATGGGTGATGGGTGTAGGGTGGGGCCGTGGCTGGGAAGAGGGCGGGGAGGGTAGAGGCTGCACCCCTTTTCTGTCCCAGCAGGTAGAGTGATAGGTGAGGTGAGAGGCAGCGAGTCTGAAATGAGTGCTGAAGGGCCTTGGTGCCTGGTAGGAGGGAGGTAGATCTCCAGCCAGTGTGGAAGGGGAATCTTTGAGACAGATCCAGGGAGTCTTTGAGAAGGAGACACTGAGGCACAGAAGGAGAAATGGAGTACACTTCTTTTTCCCTGTCTAGACTTTTTAAATGCTTAGCTGAATGAGTGGGTGATACAAGATTCTATTATAGAAGGTTGTGGCCGTGAGTAATTCCCAAGGTCTTTTATTTGGCATTACAATGCCTTATATAGAAGGTAGATTTCTGCCCTTGTTTTTTTTTTTCTTCTTCCTTCCTGGGGCAGATTTACTTCTGTTTGACATAGGTCAATAGAAAGTTTGCACTCCTGATAACGAACTGGATGACACGGGTGGCCTGGGAGTGTGCAGGAGGAGGGGCAGCAGGGAGACAGGGGAGCTCAGCTAGGATCAAAACTTCACTATGGAAATGTATCATATAGGGTTGTATAAAGAAATAAGGCTAAATGGATACCCAGGCTGACTTAATGGCGGGGCCAGGCAGATGGATATGCTTCTTTGCTCAATTTATTCATTTGACAGGAGCCTGAGTTAGAAGCAAAACAGGATGCTGGAGGGGTAAGGTGCCAAAGCTCCCACGTATAACCCTGGCTGTTAAGGGAACTTGTAGATGGTGTAGGAGCTTGGGGAAGGTAGGCTATACAATGGGATGTGAGAAATCAAGGAAGGCTTCATGGAACAGGTGGCACTGACTGAGTGTGGAAGCAGCAGGAGTCACAAGAATTTATGTCTCATGGTTCTTCTGACAGTTCTTAATGAATCCTTCCTTCCGAAAGGTGACCCACGAGCCAAGCCCCCTGTCAAGCCCAAGCCCCGGGGCTTGCCTAGCAAGCCAGCTCTGCCTGCCAAACCCAGCCTTCTGGTGCCTGTTGGTCCTCGTCCTCCTCGGGGTCCCCTGGCTGAGCTTCCTTCTGCCCGAAAGATGAATATGCTGGCAGGACCTCAGCCCTATGGTGTCAGCAAGCGACCACTCCCGTTTACACCAAGGCCTACAGCTGAGGCGACTGCTGGAGGAGAAGTTACCCAAGAGTCTGGGAAAGAGGATGCCGGGAAAGAAGACTTGCCCCCTTTAACACCCCCAGCTCGGTGCGCTGCCCCGGGAGGTGTGCGGAAGGCCCCTGCCCCCTTCCGTCCCTCCTCTGAGCGGTTTGCAGCCTGTACAGTAGAGGAAATTTTGGCCAAGATGGAGCAGCCTCGGAAAGAGATCCCTGCTAGCCCTGACCGCCTCTGGGGCTCCCGCCTCACTTTTAACCATGACGGAAGCTCTCGATATGGTCCCAGGACCTCTGGTGCCTCCTGCCCCAGAGAGGGGGAGAAAAAGACCCCTGCCAAAGGATGGTCCCAGGAGCGGATAGCAGAGGATCCTGCGGAGTGCCAGAAAGAGCATAGCAAGACTCCTGAGGAGAGGTAAGGGCTAAGAGTTTGTATAGTTCCTTGAAGTCTTAAAGGGGCGATAGAGCAGGTGGCTCCAGGTTGGGTTATCATCTTTACTCTCAGGTTACTTACGTGGACACAGGCAAACCCAGGCTAAGTCCCAGAGCATCTCTGTAGCAAATGGTGGTGTTACTGCTCTGCGTGTGTGTGTGTGTGTGTGTGTGTGTGTGTGTGTGCCCGCGCGAGAGCGCTCGCGCACGCGCGGTGTTAGGAATGAACTCGGCATATTCATGCTTGGCAAGTGCTTTATCATTGAACTGCATCCCAAGCCCACTATAGTTCTCTTTATAGAGTTGATACATGTTATGCTAGAGAGTCATACTGTTCAGTAGACTAGTTTGTAGTTCACTGAGTACCTATCTGTGTTCTTTGGAGGAAGGGACTGTTAAGTCCATTTTAGAGATTGGAAAATCAAGGCTCCAGAGTGACTTCCTAGAGTCTCTCAGTTTAAATCCAGATGGGTATGATTCTAAAACCTGTGCTCTTAACTGCCAGGTTCCACGTGGCAGAGCACCATGCCAGGGCCGCAGGGAGGGGTATGTTGAAATCTGTAGAGTACAGTCTGCTTGTGAGGAGTGTGATGGGCTTCAGCTAATTTCTGCATAGAGATTTCTTCTTTTTGGAGACATTTTCCCAGATGCACTTCTTTACCCATAGCTGGCCTGCATGTAAGGGAAGACTGGCTGGGAGGTGCTCCTTGGGTTAGTGAACACAAGGCCCGGAGGGACGTGTGGGATTTAGCCACCTAAATGCAGAGTTAGGCCCGGTGGTTGCCTTCTCTCTCCCACTGTGGAGGCCAGGCCTGTTGTGGTCTGGGCTGAGCCTGGAGCTGAAGGCCCTGCCCTGCCCTGCCCTGCCCTGCCCTGCTCTACCCTACCCTACCTTGCCCCACACTCCAGCCTGCCCTGTTCGCAATGGAAACACCTGGTGCTTGTGCTGCACCACCCAGGACCAGGGCTACTGGGAGGCTATCCTGCTCCCCAGCCTGGATACCTCTCTCCATCTACGAAGGGTTCAGTTTTGGAAAATCACCCCCACCCCCAACCCTTCAGGAAATATCAGCAGGGCTGATACTCTGGCCAGAGAAGAACTTTATCCCCTCAGGGACTAGGAGAGGAAGACATTATCTTCTTGGGAACCTCTGAGGGACCTGGACACACTGATGCTGTTCTGTAGAAGAGGGGGATTTAACCCTGTGTGTACCGGAAGAGAATGGGTGTTATGTCCTGGGCATTTGCTCTGTGGGCACAACCTGGCTTCCTTTTCCCTAGAGCTTCCAAGCCAATTTCAGGAACAAGCCCTGAGGTGTTTAATCTTTGGGTGTTGTTAACATTGCTTGGGAGGGTTAACTTCCCCCCTTTTCTATTTTGCGACAGACTTCAGCATTCTTTTTGTTTTGTTTTTGTTTTTTTGAGGTTTTTCTGTGTGGAGCCATGGCTGTCCTGGACTCACTTTGTAGGGCAGGCTCAAACTCACAGAAATCGGCCTCCCCCTGCCTCCCCAGAACTGGGATCAAAGGCATTCACAACTACACCCACCATCCCACAAGCTTGATTTCAGCTTCTTTACCTCCCCTTCTGTCTCTCTTCCTCTCAGGAACCTCACTTCCAGCCTGGCAATGAACGGGGACCTGGCTAAACTGGCTAGCTCTGAACCACCTACCGATGTGAGTTGTCTTCATGTTGTGAGTACCTTTGTGTAGAGTGGAGTTGAGGAGTCATCTGAGATCACCTCTTATTCTTGCAGAGTTTAGATGGGGAAACTGTGGCCCATGGACTTGCCCAGGGACCTGCTTCCATGACTCAGATTTGGCCAAACTCCCAGGCCAGTATGCCTGGTCATTAAGGTAGCTAAGTATGGTTGGTCATGATGATTAGGAGCAGTACTTACAATACTCCTAGCATTGACCAAGCCCCTACTATGTGCTGCTGGGCATGTCCTAGGAGTATTAGACAATTTAATCCTTTTGGTAACTCCAGCTAGTAGGCTTTGTCGGCCTCTTTTGAGAATGCCAGAACTCAGGCTAAGTAACTCTCTTGACCTGAGGCAGGACCTGAAGTATCTGACTCTCAAATTCTCCCTGGCTATGCCTGGGTTCAGAAAGGAGAAAGTCTGGGCTTCCTGTTCATTCCTTCGTCTTATGAAGCCTAATTTTCTGAGCAAACTATATCAAAAATGGCCCTTGTTTGGAGAGCCATTGTCAGCTAGAGGCTGTCCCAAGTGCCCCAGAATAGAGATGTGACTCTATGTATGTGTGTGCTATGCGCTGGAACACCAGAGAACAAAATACGCATTGCCTCACCTTCCAAAGGCTGGTAGGCAGACACTAAGATAGACATCCTGTAAACACAAGGTGTTGCTGGGATAACTGGGAAGGTCACGTGCTGGGTGAGGGTAGTGGGAAGTCCTCACTATGTAGGTCAGGTAGCGAGTGGTGTGGTGCCTGAGGAACAGCCTTCTCTGCAGAAGACTCAGCCATGTGAAGAGAGGCAAAGAAGCCAAGAGCTCTGGGTGCATTGAGAGGAGTAGGTTGTGGTAAGGACCAAGAGGCAATTGTACTAGCTGGTACAGTGGCCTGGAGGCCTCTAAGGACTTCGGCTTGAGCAAGGAGAGGATGCCTTTGAGCAGTTTGAGCAGTTACAGAAGCGGCCTCTGATGGCTTAGTTGTAAGGAGACATGTTGCTTCCTAGGTTAAGAAAAAGTTGCATGAGGGAAGTCAGAATAGCAGCAGGGATCCAGAGGATTGTTAGCTGGATCCAGGTGACTTGATGTTTGATAATGGCGTGGACCACAGAGATATCTGTTAGGAAGAGGTAGGATCTGGATTGACTCTGTCGGTAATAAAGAGGGGACATTTAGAGTCTCTTCTGAGGAGGAAAGGAGAGAACATGCAGAATCTAGGAATACCCTAAGGCGTTCTACCCTGGCATCAGGAAGGGCGGGGTTCCCACTTACTAAGAGGGGGGACCTTTAAAGGCAAAGCATAGCTGGGAGCCATATGAGGAGTTTGCTTTTGAGTCTGCTGAGTTCATGATGCTCTTTAGACATCCAAATGGGAATGCCACTTGGATGATTGGATAGAGTATGACATTTAGGGGAAGTGAGTGTGTCAGAAGGGAAGTCTTGGAATGTTGTAGACATGGTGACTTGGTACCAGGTCACCAAGGGAGTAGGTGGTATACTGGAGGGAAGAGACCCAAAGTACAGCAATAGAGACAGGGGAACAACTCTAGATAGAGCCTGGCCAAGCAAAGAGTGTGCCACTGCAGGAGTGTGCCAGCAGCTGCCAGTACCTGGGCTGGGTTGCCTCCTTTGGTTAGCATTGATTGGCTTTAGCTCCAGGAAGGTCCTCGGTGACTTTGGCAAGTAGTTAGGTAGAAGGTGTGAAGGAAAAAGCCTGTTTGGAGTGAGTATAGGAGAGGTGGGACAAGAGGAGCTGTGTGTAGTGAAGGTAACCAAAACTTTTAAGAAAATACATGGTAGCTAGAGAGGTGTGAGGCCAGAATGGGCTCGTTTTTTCCTGTTTCTCCTGTTTTCTGTTAGACAAGAAAGTAGAGCAATTGGTGTGCAATGGGAGGGAGCAGGTAGAGAGGGAAAAGTCAGTGATGCAGGAGAGAGAAGGGGGGTGGCCTTAGCCTGGAGCAAGGACAGTGCCTGGTCACTGAAAGGGAACTAAGCCCTTAGGCTTCCTTGGTAGTACGTAGGAAAGAGTGCAGAGTGTTGGCTTTCTCTTCTGTTCTCAGAGAACCAGAGTAGACCATTAGCTGAGAGAGGATGGGAAGGAGGTATTGGAGGTTTGAGGGGAGATGTGTAAATAAGTTGACTGTGGGGTGAGTGGACTAGGGATGGGGTAGTGGTGGGTGGGGGTGGGGTGGGATGCAGTAGGTTGGTGAGCACTCTGGAACCAGTTTGTAGATCAGTGATGAATCTGAGGGGAGACCAAGAATCATTGCTGTGTGTTTTTCTCCAGCCACGTAGCTGCCCAGGTTTTTGAGCCAGCAAACAGCTCCGTTTAAGCAGCTTAAAACAGTGTGATGAACAGAGAGAGGGCATCGAGGGTTACCCTGTGTGAAAGGCGACTGTTGATGGTGGTAAAAGAGAGGGAGGGCTGGGGGGGAGACGGGAGCTTCGAGAAGGAAGTAGGGATCCTGACCCTTGCTTCCCAGAGGGGTTGAGGAATGAAAGAGCTGGGAACATAAAAAGAATGAACAGGGCAAATAGGAAATGGGCTGGGCTGGTGGCCGACTGAAGTTGATACTGGAGATTGTGGTGATGAGAGTTACTGGGAGGGACTGGGGCTAACTGTATGACCTCAGAAGGATGCGGGGAATGGAACCTAAGGATGCTAAAGAGTTGACACTGTGAAAAGGTGACGTTGGGAGGCTTCCGGTGATCCAGGGATTTCCAAAGAAGAAGTGGCTTTCAGGAGACTGATGGGGGATGAGGCATTAATGTTACAGTTTAAAGGCACAAGTGTAGGAACTAGATTATTGCAGAGGAGAATGGGGTTTGGAGTTAGGGGCTGGAGAAGAAGTAGACTTCTTACCTAGATCCAGCAGGTGATGACAGAGCACTGGAGGCAGTGGCTAGAGATCATGACCTCAAGTGGTGGGGGTTCTGAAGTTGGGCGAGTGTCAGTATTCATTTAAATTAAGTGAATTCGCCTAATGTGTTTGGGAGAAAGCAGAGTGGAACAGTGCAGGAGAACCGGGAGCCTGGTGCCACCTCTGCTTCCTTCCTTTCCCTGATGTCATTTCTTCTCTCTTTTCCCAGTAACCATAGCAGGTTTTTTCTTTTTCTTCTATACCAGGGGTCCATACACACAAATCTTATTTAATCCTTACCTGACTCTGAGGTAGATGTTGGTATCAGCCCAAGAATACAGGTGGGAACCCAAGGCCCCAAGAGACCCTGTGGAAATGAGACATTCAGCTTGTAGGAGGCTGTACTAGGGTTACTAGAAGCCAGGTGCCTTTCAAGACCCCCCTTATTCTTTGCTTGACTCCCCAGCCTCTGCGCTTCCTTGGGTAATACTGAGACCTGTGGGTGTACAGAGCGATGGAGAGCCACTCCTCCACTTGACGTCCTAGGAGATGCTCTGGGCTTGGAATGAACTTGCAGTTCTCTGGGGCAAGCCCTTTCCCTTACATTCATGTACATGGTCAGCAGATTTCCCCCTTCTTTTATTTATAAAGCATGGGTTGTGCTCCCAAGAACTGTAGCCTCTTGGAGAAGATCCTTGGGTGAGCCTTGGGGTTTGAGCCACTGAAACAGTGAGAATGTTGCCAAGTGACACCTTTTCTGGAGTGAGGACCTGGTAGAGGAGCCTTGCTTGAATTTACCTCCTGAGCCTTTTTCCCTGTGTGAGCTTGGACCCAGCTGAGAAAGTGAGTGACAACTCTTGATGTTTCTCTTGCAGGTTTCCAAGACCTGGGTCACCTCAAGTGCAGATCCCGTTTCACCAAATGGCGGCTCTACCAGCCCAGTCCTCCCTGCTAAAGTCTCTGTCCCAGGCTCCGAGTCTCATGGGCTTTCAAGCCACCAGAGTTCTCCCTGCCATTCTCAACTTTCAGAAACTCAGAGTCCTACAGCTTCTGAGGCTTCGAGCTGCCTCCCTGTGACTCCAGCCTCCCCCAGTGCAGCCTTACCTGATGAGCCTCCCTGCCATTCTCTTAGCTCAGAGCTACCTGCCCCAGAAACCCTCAGACCCAACAGCTCTCCTGTGGAGACAGTATCAGGACACCACAGCCCAGAGCAGCCCTCAGTCCTCTTGCCTCAATCCTTGACTGAGGGGGCTGAGATGCCAGACCTTACACGAACATTCCCATGTGGGAAGGAGGCAGCAGCCAGGGGTCACACGGAGCTCCAACCCTGTCCCAGCAGCTTGGCTCAGCGCCGTTTCTCAGAAGGTGTGCTTCGGCCACCTAGCCAGGACCAAGAGAAGCTGGGAGGCTCACTGGCTGCTCTGCCCCAAGATCAGGGGAGCCAGTCTGCTCTAGATCGTCCCTTTGGTAGTGGGACAGAGTCTAATTGGAGCTTGTCACAGTCATTTGAGTGGACCTTCCCCACAAGACCCTCAGGTCTGGGCGTGTGGCGGCTGGATTCCCCACCTCCATCTCCCATTACAGAAGCCAGTGAGGCTGCAGAAGCTGCTGAAGCTGGCAATTGGGCTGTATCTGGCAGAGAAGGAGTGTCCCAGCTGGGACCAGGAACTCCATCAGCTCCAGAGAGCCCAGGAAAGCCTATTTCTGGGGTTCAGGGAAATGATCCAGGCATATCCCTACCCCAGAGAGATGATGGAGAGAGTCAGCCTCCGTCCTCAGCTGTTTTTCCCCCTACAGTTGAGGGCCCACCTGGAACACCCTTACTGCAGGCAAAGGAGAACTATGAGGAACAGGAGCCACTGGCGGGGCAGGAGTCCCCCATTCCCGCTACTAGAGAGGCAGCCCTACCTGTGCTAGAACCAGTACTGGGACAGCAGCAGCCAACACCCTCCGACCAACCCTGCATCCTCTTTGTTGATGTACCTGACCCTGGGCAGGCCTTGTCTACTGAGGAGGAGGTGGTGACCCTAGGCTGGGCGGAGACTACCCAGCCCATGACAGAAGCTCAGGCACCCTGCAGCGTGTCTCCTGAGCCTACAGGCCCCGAAAGCAGTTCTCGATGGCTGGATGATCTCTTGGCATCACCACCACCCAACTCAGGCAGTGCTCGGAGGGCAGCTGGAGCCGAGCTAAAGGACATAGAGTCGCCAAGCACCTGCTCTGAGGTAAGGTGGACAGGGAGGGATGATGCTTCAGGGGTAGGGTTTGGGTGGGCTTCATTCTTTTAACATGTACCCACGTCTCATTACCTGTGGTTGCTAGCAGAACTGCACAGGGTTGTGCTTAGGGTTCGGCTGTTAGGGTTCTAGTCCTAGCACCAGTCTTCACCAGCTGAGCAGTCTTAGGAGTGAACCTCAATTGTAACCTTTGCCCTTTCATAGAAGCGTGTGCACACGACACACACACACATACATAGGCCAGCTCAACCTCAGGCATCTTATTTTCTTTCTTAAAGATTTATTATTTATTTTTATGTATGTTAGTACTCTATCTGCATGTACACTCGAATGCCAGAAGAGGGCATCAGATTCCAATACAGAAGGTTGTGGAAATTAAATCTCAGGAACTCTGGAGAAGCAGCCAGCTCCCTTCACCGCTGAGCCATCTCTCTAGCCCCCAGGCATCTTATTTTTTTGGGACAGGGTCTCACTGTACCTGTAGTTTACCCATTTACCTAGTCTGGCTGGCTAACGAGCTCCAGGGATCCTCCCGTCTCTGCCTCCCCATCACAGAGATTAAAGACACATGCCGAAATCTTTTGAGTACTAGGGAGCTAAACCTGAGTGCAGATGCTTGTGCTGTAAGCACCTTCCTTATGTCACTGTCTCCCTAGCTAGTGAAATGGAGGAAGTGCCTCGTGTAAGGTACAGCATATGCCAAGTAGTCAACCTGTTCTTCCTGGGTATATGATGAAAGGGAACATGGTGCGGACCTGGAGGGCCTGGGTTCATCTGCTAGCATAGATCTGTTACCTGGGCTCAGGTGGCTCTACTAATTCTCTGCCCAGGTGTGAGTCAGATACTTTTCTACCTTCTGCCTCAGTTTCTGTGTATGTCAGGGGTGATGATTGGGATAGGCTGTAGCTCAGAGAGTGAGAGGATTAAATGAGTTAGGGCATGCACAAGTACTGAGGTTAGTGTTGAGCTCATTATAAATGCTTTGTAAGTGTTGGCTTTTACAACTGGAATTCCCGTGGAGTTCAAGAGCTGTTTTGTAGACCAGCAGCTGAAGCCCAGAGGAAGTTGTGCCTTGTGCAGAGTTACCCAGCCAGTTAGTAGCTGGGCCTAAGCCAGGACCAGCCCAGTTGTCGGCTTTGTGCCCTTTCTCCTACCAGACTGCATTTAAGGGCTAGGATCCAGGTGGCTTTTGAGACATATTTTTCAGTCCTAGACTAGATTGGTTGGGGTGGAGCTGGAGACAAGGAGGAGCCCCCGGAGGCCCTCTGGAGTTTGGAGGAGTAGAAAAGGGTTAACACCACACTGACTCCTGCAGTAGGTGTGTCTGTCCCAGGATGTGGGTGACTCAATTGGCTTCTGGGCGGGGCTGCCAGAACTGCAACTGCTCCAGGAGCTGGGAGCAAGACCAGGACCGGCAGGAGCCAGAGCCGTCGGACAGGTCCTGGCTAGGGGAGCAGCCCAGCCCTGTGCCGGTACCTGGCTCACCCAGCAGCCCCAGGGTGGTCAGTGGGGAGGTGGGGGGCATGGCCTGGCCCTGGGAGAGGGAAGCCAGCATGTCTGTCCTGGAACGGCTCCTGGCCAACGCGGCACTGCGGGATGAGGCTGGCAGGCTCCGAAGCCCTGAGCCCCAAGCCCGCCCGCCCTCTGGCTCTGGGGTGAGTCAGGGAAAGTTGGGTGGGGGTGCAGGGAGCCTTGTGCCCTCACTTTCCTGGGCTGGCTGAGGGTGGAGTCTTCCTGGGGAAGGCTGTGCAGAGGGGAAGAAGGGCCTGGGTGCTCATTGGTGATAGGAGAGCTCTGGGTGGTGTCAGTACCTTGGTTTGCAAGGTAAGGTGTAAGTCAGTTGCCCTTCATTGACGGTGTACCCCCTCCTCCCAGTCCCATATTTAGGCCTCTCCTTCAGGCAGGATTTCTCCTGGCAGCTAGCCAGGTGTTGCCCAAGGGCTGTAAACATGACCACAGGACTGTCCAACTGCGTATTTATGTGTGCCAGGCTGTTTAAATGGCTCTTGATTGATCATCCCACAAAGGTCCCATGTAGTAGGAATTAACCTGTTTAAGAATGGGGATCCTTAGGCCCAGAGTTGTTAAGTGATTTGCTCAAGGTCACACAGCTGAAATCTTGGCATTGTTCTGCCTGAGTGGGGCTCTGAGGCACTAGGTAGCCATCGTTCTCAATTTGGAATGACTACACCTGGATTAACTCAAATTCTTTCACTTTTCTTTTGTTTACTTTCCTTTTTTTTTTCTTTCTTTTCTTCTTCCCGTTTCCCAGGGACTCCTTGGCTGGGCCCAGAAAGACCTACAGAGTGAATTTGGGGTTGTAGCAGACTCACACCCCAGCAGTTTTGGTTGTTCCGGCTGGTCTCAAGATGCTTCTCAGAACTACAGCCTTGGAGGCAGGAGCCCTGGTGGAGACCCAGGTCTTGGGAAAAGAGACTGGAGCAGCAAGTGTGGGCAAGGATCCCGGGAGGAGAGTACTAGGGAGTGGACCAGCAGACGCAGCCTTGGCCAAGAGGTGATTGGAGTCAGCAGCAGCCAAGATGAGAGCGAAGTGCCTGTCCGTGAGCGGGCGGTGGGAAAGCCGGCCCAGCCTGGCACTCAGGGCCCGGAGGCTGATGCACAGGAGTGGGAATTCGGGAAGAGGGATTCCCAGGACCCTTACTCCAGCTGTGGCAAAGAGCTCCAGGACCAGGAGTTCAGGAAGCGAGATTCCTTGGGTTCTTTCAGCATCAGAGATGCAAGCCTTCAAGACTGGGAGTTTGGGAAGAGAGCATCTGTGAGCACCAACCAGGATACAGATGAAAACGATCAAGAGCTGGGGATGAAGAACCTCTCTGGTGGCTATAGCAGCCAGGATGCTGAAGAGCAGGACCGGGAGTTTGAGAAGCGAGATTCTGTACTGGACATCCATGGCAGTCGGGCCACAGCCCAGCAGGACCGGGAGTTTGGGAAGAGTGCTTGGTTAAAGGACTACAGTGGTGGCGTCTCAAGGGCACTCGGCTCACAGGAGAGAGGGTTTGAAACACAGTCTCTGAGCTCTGGGTTCAGCCCTGAGGAAGCTCAGCAGCAAGATGAGGAGTTTGAGAAGAAGACTCCAGTTGGCGAAGACAGGTTTTGTGAGGCCAGCAGGGATGTAGGTCAACTGGAGGAAGGAGCATCTAGGGGCCTGCTGAGCCCCAGTACAGCTAATGTGCAAGATGGACCTGCCAGGCCGAAAGACGAAGGCAACTGGCAAGATGGCGACTCCAGCCAGAACATCACAAGGCTGCCGGGAGGAACACAGGCAGAAAGTCAGAGCCCTATCAACGTGGACTTGGAAGATAGAGGGAGAGAGCCACGAGGCTGGGCTGGGGAGTTCAGCCTTAGGTTTGCAGCCCAGTCGGAGGCAGCATTTAGTCTAGGGCGGCAAGACTGGAGCAGGGACTTGTGCATGGAGACCTCTGAAGGTAGCTATCAGTTTGGCATCATCGGCAATGACAGAGTGAGTGATGCTGGCCTCAGCCCTTCCAGGAAGAGTGGAGGTGGCCACTTTGTGCCTCCTGGAGAGACAAAGGCCGGAACTGTGGACTGGACTGACCAGCTAGGTCTCAGGAACTTGGAAGTGTCTAGCTGTCTGAGTTCTGAAGGCTCAAGCGAACCTAGAGAGAATGTTGTAGGACAAATGGGCTGGTCAGACAGCCTGACCTTGAACAATGGAGATCTGGCCAGGCGTTTGGGAACTGGAGATTCTGAGGAGCCCAGGGGCATGGGAGTTGGGGAGAAGGACTGGACTTCCAACGTGGAGATGAGGAGCAGAGATTTGCCAGGGCGGGGAGAGGTAGGAAGGCACAGCCAGGCTAGAGAGAGTGGTGTGGGGGAGCCCGACTGGTCAGGGGTGGAGGCTGGAGAGTTCCTTAAGTCAAGAGAGCGTGGAGTTGGACAGGCAGATTGGACACCTGATCTTGAATTGAGAAACATGGCCTCAGGGGCAGGCTGCAGCCCTGGAGAGCCCAGGGAACTTGGGGTGGGTCAGGTAGACTGGGGTGACAATCTAGGCCTGAGGAATTTGGAGGTATCCTGTGACCTAGAATCGGGAGGCTCTCGGGGCTGTGGAGTTGGGCAAATGGACTGGGCCCAGGACTTGGGACTCCGGAACCTCAGGCTCTGTGGGGCCCCAAGTGAAGTTAGGGAATGTGGGGTGGGGAGAGTGGGCCCTGACCTAGAGCTAGATCCCAAGAGTAGTGGCAGTTTGTCCCCTGGTTTGGAGACTGAAGATCCCTTGGAAGCCAGGGAGCTGGGGGTTGGTGAAACAAGTGGGCCAGAGACACAGGGTGAAGACAGCTCGTCACCGTCCTTCGAGACTCCTTCTGAAGACACTGGAATGGATACAGGAGAAGCACCCAGCTTGGGAGCCAGGTAAGGTACTCCATCTCGAGGCTGGGAGGGAAGGTGTGATTGCTCTTTAAATAAGTGACTTCTCTGAGGAGGGAAACCTAGCTCTCTCCATGGACTCCAGTGTTCAGAAAACAGAGTCCTTTAGGATTGTGACTGTTCAGTTCCACATTTCATACTTTATGTTGAACTTAAATGCTTTCTGTTTTGGAGGATGAATGTAAACTTTGAGGTGTCATCTTGGGTCTTCTTGACGACTGAGTTATGGCTATCTAGGGAAGTGGAATCTGCCACATCTTTGGTGGTTTCTGGTGACTCACTCTCTCTCTTTCTCTGTCTCTCTCTGTGTGTGTACAAGTGTGTGCAGGCACATATGTACAGGCTTCTGTGCCTGTGGAATGTCACTACCTCTGCTGTCATCTCTGTCACTGTCTATCTTTTGGGGACACATTCTCCTCTGAAACTACTCTGAAACTTTCCATAGGTTTGCAGGCCAAGGAGCCCTAGGGGGAATCACCTGGCTTCTGCCTCCACTGTGTCTGACCTTTTTTCTCCCTTAAAGCAAAGCAAAACAAAACGAAAAAAGAAAACATGGGATCTGGGGATTGTGCTCAAGTGTTCACTCTTGCAAGGGAAGCGCTTTACCAAGTGAGGTATCTTCCTAGTACAGTTTCTGGTGAGCTCTGTAGGCTTCAAGCTCTGATGCAAAATGAGCTCCTGGGATGCTTGTGCAGGTAGGTAGAACAAAGCCCTGTGGAAGCCCATACCACAGCCTACATTATAGTGGACAGTGACTCTGGTTGTCTGACCAAGGGGTTGGGAGCTCAGGGATCTAGCCTGCTCTCATCGTAGTATCCAGAAGAGCTGAGGAATCTGAAGTTGTTGAGTCCCAGCCCTGTGACCTTGACCCCCCACCCTTTTTCTTTTCTTCGCCCTGGCTGACCTCAGATGCCCTAGGTAGAACATGCTTCCCTCAAGTTCAGAGAGATCAGCTTGCTTCTGCTTGCTGAGTGCTGGGATTAAAGGCATCCCACTTGGGGGTGGGGTGGGGCAGGCTGGTAAGAACCAACCGTTCTGTCTCATAGTGTTCTGGAACCAACCGAGGTGGTTTCATACCTTGTGGAAAGGGTGCGTAGGGAAAGTCATTGCTTCTCTTTCCTTCACATTGTCATCCATTGAGATTTGGTTTTCTTCTCTTCGGTGTGGAAAACATTTTACCTTTTTCAGTTCTAGAGTGGGAGCTTCCTCCCAGGCATGTGGGAAGGGAAGGAGAGGGAGGTGTCAGATGGGGGCTGTTCTAAGTGGAAGGGCAGATGGCAGTGGGAGGAGAGCAGGAGGGACCAGGAAGGGGCTAGGGAGGCTCTGGGGGGAGGGGGGGGTGGAGTGAGAGAGACATTTGGCGTGGAGGTGGAAGAGGGAGAGAGCATAGGGTTAGGAAGTGAGCTGAGGAAGGGTGTTCTCAGTCCACTCGTCTGTTTGAAAGGAGGGGTAGGGGACAGGGAGTGGCTGAGGTTGCAATGGGTTGTCAGAAGGGGCAATGTGCAGATTTAAATGTTGGGGGCCAGAGGGGGGGTGTTCCTGTGAACCTGGACTGGTTCTTGGGCCCTGAGCTTCTATTTTACCAGTGTCTGTGGGGAGACCCAGGGTTCCAGCAGCAACAGTCCTGGCAAAAGGGAGCACAGGTTCTTTCTCCTCAGTTTTCTTCCTGGGACTTAGCCCTCTCTGCCTGAGTGTTCAGCTGTGCATTTTACTGCATGGATCTTCACGGCTGCCCCATGCAGCAGGAGAGGTTTTTTGATCCTTTCCTCTTGTCAGGTTGAGAGATGGTGTGACTGTCTTAAGGTGGTAGAGGCTACATTATACCCTTCTGACTCTCTCCTGTCAACTGTATTCAAAGCAGATTACTAAGGACTGGGGGGTGGAGGGGTGGGGGGAGTCTGCCCTCTGCCCCACCGGGGTTGGTTCTTGAAGAGGGAGAGCAGCATTTTCTTCTGTGTTCAGGATGGAGGTAGGAGGCTCCTTGCAAGCTTAACAGGACAGTGGCAGCATGAGGATGGTTTTAATGATGAGGCTTCTGGAGGGTCCCACTAAGGCAGCCATGCTTTTTTGGACACAGCTACCAGGATCCAACACGTGGTCACCTGAGCTTAGAGTTTATCCCAGACACAAACATGTGAGTCTCTTTGTATATAACAGAAAACATGTTTCGATCACAGCTGGAAGGAAATCATTGTTTGGGAGGGCCTGTGTACATGCCATGTTTTCTGATACATGTCCTTTCTGACACGGTCCCATGTTTGGAAAGAGCTGTGTGTTTGTGGCCGTGCATGTGACTTAGTGTCTAATGTCTGGCAAGCTGGTGCTATGAGTGTCTGACATGGGGAAATAAATACACTGAGGAATGCTTATCTTTAAAGAAAAATTTGGAGATTTCCTTTGTATCAGGAAGTCCTTGAGAATGGGTCAGAGTAGTCTGGCTTGGGGCCCATCTGCTAGTCCTGATTCTCTACCCACCTCTGTGACCTCAGGTGAGTGACCTGAAGCACTGGCCTTTTCTCCTCAGGGTGTCTTTGGCCTTCTCATCTCTGGACCCATATCGTCATAGGTAAATTGAGAATTTACTCCAGGCACTCTTGGAGTTTGCATGAAGAAGGTTAGCACTTGCAAAGCGATTGATAGAAACCCTGCCTCTCCTGTGGTAATTGCTTGAAGAAACAACAACAACAGGTTGTTGACAACTTGTCAACAGGCTAGTCACCTGTATTCGAACTGGTTTTACAAGTATGGATGTGAAGTGCTCATAAATGGAGGCCCCTTAGAGACATTTTTGTTGTTGTCCCCATGTTGAACGAATACATCCTGGATGGCAATCATTGGTCAGACCACTGGCAGGAATAACTATGATAAACTAGCATGTTGTGGGGGTGAGCTGGATCTGGGGCCATCTCATCCTGGAGACAGTGGCACTTCTGGGTCTTCCAGAGCTGGTGCAGAATCCTTATTTTCTCGTCTCTTGGTCATTCCTTGCTCCTGCCCTTTGGACCCTATGATACAAAACCTTCCCAGCTAGTTTCAAATCTTTGTAGGCTCTAAGAAGACTCAAAGGTCTTTCAGTCCAGCTACCTCAGTTCAGGGATGGAGAAACAGAGACCCAGAGGGAGAGTGTGGTTTACACAAGTTTCCACTGCTTATGATTGTGAGTTCCTTTCGTTCCCGTGGGTCCTAACTTTCTGAGTTCCCTCCATGTTTCTCTTTGGTATCTTTGTCCCTTCAGAAGCATCATCCTTGCCCTGGCTCTGATGCATCCTCATTCCAGGTCTGTCTTAAAGCCAGAAACACTAGGATGTGTTGCAGATCTGTCCCATCTGATTCTGTTGCATCAGAAGCAGTGGTGGAGGGCACTGCAGTTAGGCAGTTTGGGAGGTAGACATGTTGGGTGGTGCATTTGAAGGTTTAGGTGAGGCATCCTCTCAGGCTAGAAACCTCTGTTGACGAGGACTATGGTAGCAATTTGTATCTATCAGGTATCAACTATGTTGTGGGTGCATATTCCTGCCAGTAAGCCCAGTGAAGTTCTGGGACTTTTATGACTCCCATTTAACAGATGATGAAGCAGAGGCTTGGACTGGGCATTCGACTTGGGACCAAGGCTGCCATGGGTACAGGGCAGAGCCTGTGTCTCTGTAGGCCTACCAGGCTCAGCACTCAGATTCCTGTCTTTCCCGGAAGCCTTTAGGTTGTGGATGATCTGGGCTCCCAGTAATGGATGCTTCTCAGGTGTAGAAGACAGAGGCCCTTGGGTGGTGTGCACCGCATTCCCCAGGGCTCCACGCTCCATCTACCCTTAGAGGCCACTCAGCAGTTTCTTACTGCCTTCTGCCCGCAGTGGGCTGAGAGTAGATGGTTCTCTCTTTTCTTGGTTAGTTCACATCCTCTCAGTGGCCTTGTTGTCCAGGCTGGGTGGGGTACTATTGCTGCCTGGTTAGTACTGTCTGGTTAGAGTCACCTCCCTGACTCTTAAGCTGGCTTCAGGGTGAGCTGGCTTTGGCTCCCATCCAGGCTTGCTCTTGAGTCCTTCATTTTGCTGTACTATATAGCCTCTGCCACCTCCTCCCTCCCTCTCTCTCTCTCCCATGCTGCTTTAATTTCCATCTGTCAGCAGCTTATGGAAGGACAGACTGACACGTTTCTCCCTGTCCCTGTCTCATCTTCCTGGTCAAGACTGAATCACCTGCCTGATTCTTTACCTTCCTCAGTATCATCAGCTACTCAGCAGCCTGGCTTCCAGGCATTACCCGCTAGCCCTCACTACCCCTTCGTGTGTTAGGGTGTGGCTCTGGGCTGTGCGTGTAGGTGTGGTGAGTGCCAACACCCACCTACCCTATCCTAGGTGTTCGATGAGTGAGCATGTTTTAGGGAGTGGCAGCTGGACATGGTGTGGGTGGTGCCATCCTGGTATTTATGCCTGCTCTGAGAACATTGGACAGAAGGCACATTGCTGTGCTGAAGTCCAAGGTGACCCCGCCTTCTCATCTTTTGTGTGATTTCATCTATGGGGGCAGAGATGCCGGGGGCACAAAGACAAATAGGAGACTTGCTTGCCCCTGAGGAGCTCCCAGACTGGCAATGGAGACAAACACACAGGATGGAAAGCAGTCAGAGCCATAGGTTAGAGCCCATAGCTCAGGGCTGAAGGGTTGTGTAAGCTTGGAGAGGGAGCAGATGGGCCCATTCTTGGTTTATTCCAGGAAGTGTGACCCTCCAGCCGGTGCTCCTGAGTGGAGCTTGAACTACAGTGACTTAGGGCAGCAGTAATAAGTGTTATTTCTGGGAATGTCCTGAGTGCTGGATGCTATGTTGACAGGCTTAGATTTTTATTTTTTCCCTCACTAATGAGTCTGTGGAGGAAGACTGGGTAGTTACAGGCAAAGGGACTCATGCAAGGGCTTAGGTACAGGTACCATTCCTAACTCAAAAATCAAAAACCCAAATTTGGAACTTTAAAAAATATTTCTTCAGATTCACAGATTTTTAAATTTCATAATATATGGGTGGTTTGCTTGCATGCATATCTGGGTATCATGTGTGCATACATTGTCTGTGGGAGCCAGAAGAGGGTGTCGGATTCCCTGGAACTAGAATTAGAAATGGTTGATAGCTGCCATGTCATCTCTCCAGCTCCATACAGTCTGAAACTTTTTGAGCACAGCACGATATCACATAGAAACATACACCTGGCCTCAGTGGTAGGTCATTTTGTGTGTACAAGGTAGATATGAGACACAAAGGACGTTTTGGTTTAGGTTTTGTTTTCCAGGTAGCTCCTTCTGGGGCTTGGGAGACAGCTCAGCCAGGAAAGTGCTTGCAGACTGAGTTTGGTCCCTGGAACCCAGGAGAAAGGCTTGATGAGATAGTGTGGTAGTCTCACAGGCTGGGAGGGCAAAGAGGAGAAGGTTTCTGGGACTCCCTGGCCTGCTTCCTTAGCTTACCTGATGAATGTCTCAGGCCAGTGAGAGATGCTATCAAAGGAAAAGCGAGCAGGGTTGGTAAAAGTGCTTACTGTCAGTGTTTGACTATCCAAGTTTGATCTTTGGGACTCACATGGTAGAGGAAGGGAAACTGACACCCAAAAGGTTATCCTTGGAGACAGGCAGGCAGGCAGGCACACGCACTCGTACACACACACACACACACACACACACACACACACGAGGAATGGTGTGTGAGGTTGTTCTTTAGCCTCAACATACAGGTTCACATGCACCGACACACAAACAGATCTTGTTCTATGCATGTGCAAATATTTTAAAACTTGGAAAAGTCCAGACTCTATAAGTAGACCCAAGGGTTTTGATAAAAGCTGCCCTGACTGTAGCATGTGATAAAACCTGGACTGGGACCTTCCAAGCAACCAAGCAGACTCAGCCCTTTCTTTGTGCTTCAGGGAAGAGAAATGAGGTCTCACCTGCAGGTGAGTGACTTTGGTTTCTTGCCTGTCCCTTTTGTAGCCCCAGCAGGTGTCTGGCTCGCTCTCCACCTTCTGGCTCCCAAAGCCTTCTGGAGGGAATAACAACAGCCAGCAGCTCTAAGGAAGCTACTCAAAGGGAATCAGCAGCTTCTGGCCTCAGGGATCTGTTGGAGGAGGAAGGAGTTGCTGCTGGTGCTGGCCAAGGGGAGCCCCAGGAGCCTAGCAGAGACCCTTTGCCTTCCTCGAGGCCTCAGCCTGATGGTGAAGCCAGCCAGGTAGAAGAGGTGGATGGCACCTGGAGTCTTACAGGGGGGGCTAGGCAAGGTGAGCAGGTGTCAGCCACGCCCCCCCGGCAGCCTCCCCGAGGACTTCTGCCCAGCTGCCCCAGCGAGGACTTCTCCTTTATAGAGGTCAGTGGAGGGTGAACTTGTCTGTGGTGAATGGGCTGTTGGAGGGGTCAGGGTATGTGGGTAATCGTGTCAAAGCCCCATTCTAAGAGCTTTCCTGAACAATCATGGGAGACAGACACAGGCTGTGGGGTGCCTCATGGCAACAAGAAACTGCAGCAGCTATCAGCTCCTGGGGTGAGGTTGAGGTGCCCCTCTGGGGTGAAACAGGGCTATGGGTCAGCAATAGCAATACTGTTGCTGTTGTTTTGAGCAGGACACTGAGATCCTTGATAGTGCCATGTATCGGAGTCGTGCCAACCTAGGGCGTAAACGGGGGCATCGGGCCCCAGCCATCCGACCTGGGGGTACCCTGGGCCTGTCGGAGACAGCAGACTTGGATACTCGGCTCTTCCAAGATTCAACTGGTACGATCTGTGTATTAATTGAATGGAGTCTGTATCAATGTCTGGCTTGTGTGTGGGTAAGGGTGGTGTCTGGCATGTTGCTCGGGTTTTGATACATTTTCCCTAATGTTTGCAGAGCCGAGGGCCTCCCGGGTGCCATCTTCAGATGAGGAGGTAGTAGAGGAGCCTCAGAGCCGCCGGACACGGATGTCCTTGGGCACTAAAGGGCTGAAGGTCAACCTCTTTCCTGGCCTTAGCCCATCAGCCTTGAAGGTACCATCTGATCATTCAGCTCACACCCCCAGCCATCTGGCCTGCCAGCCTTGTTCCCTGCATTTCCAACCATTCATCCATCCGTTCACTTCATAGTCCCCTTTCCCATCTCTTCTCTCATTGTGCTAAAGAGTGTTCTGGAAGGTCCCCTTTTCCTTGCTTGACTCTATGCAGTGTGCCAAGTTTGATGGAAGAAAAAACAGAGTGTTCTTTCATTTCAGAGCCTCCAGGCTTCTGGGTGGGTAGTTGGGGGGTGGGCATAGTCTACACCCATGAGTAGCTCAGGTAAAATGTAGTCGTAAAGGGGGAGTACAGCCATGGGCTGGGCTGTTCAGTAAAGGAGTTACTTCCTGACTGTGGCTGGGAATGGGAGGTGGCTTGGGTAGGGTTTCTTGTAAGCAGTTTCTCTTAACCTTGAGGTAGGCACAGGACTCTAGGGTGGGGACAGACAAGTAAAAACGTAGATGTGAGAAGTCACCCCTCTTTGTTCAGCCTTGTTCACTGAATTTTGTTTATCTGACAACTTTCTGATGTGTTCAGGGTGTGAGGATTAGCTCTGAGAGAGACAGATCTTTGACTATCTATGAAGGGGTTCAGGCCTCTTGGTAAAGGCCTGGCCTTCTGAATCTTTCCCCCTGTTTTTCTTTCATCTGTGTCTCCTAGGCTAAACTACGCTCCCGGAACCGCTCAGCTGAGGAGGGGGAGGTGACAGAGAGCAAATCAAGCCAGAAGGAGTCTTCCATCCAGCGTTCTAAGTCCTGCAAGGTCCCAGGACTAGGGAAGCCCCTTACATTACCCCCAAAGCCAGAAAAATCCTCAGGGTAAGTAACAGTTCTAGTTTTTTGTTTGTTTTTTGTTTTTTTATTTCTGGGCTTCGGGTATTATCCTCAGAAGAGGAAACCTATTTTATAGAGGTGGAAAGCTGAAATTAATTGCTTCGTGTTAGGCAGGGGCTTCCAGACCTGCAACGGAACCCCAGGCTGCCTCTTTTGATTGGAGGGTAGATAGATGTTCTCACCTTGTTCAGTTTCTTTAAACTTTGCTTTTGTGACCTTTGTACTCTGCCTTCCAGGTCAGAAGGATCATCACCCAACTGGCTGCAAGCCCTGAAGCTAAAAAAGAAAAAGATCTGATCAGGGCCCAAGGTAAGGATGTGCTCCTGGGCTTGGGTCAAAGTAGTGTCTGGTGTGGAGAACCTGGGAGGCCCTGTCAAGTGCTCTCTTAGCTCTCCTCTTTCTGTGAGAGGCTGGAAGGAGGCAGGGGAGACCTGGTTAGGTCCCTTGGCTTCTCAAAGTTTATATTCCTGAGGCTGGTGTTTATCTTGGAACTAAAGAGGGGGAGGGGCTTCCATCCTGGCCTGTATCCTATGTGTTGGACAGTCCTTCAGGTGCTGCAGTTGCCCCTGTGTGCTCAGCTAGCTGTGTAGCTTAGAACTTCTAACTTGAGGTCTCCTCAGGGACCTCCTCAGCACTGGACTCACACGAGGGAATTAGAATGTCCACTGGGCAGAGAAAGCGGGAGCCTTGTCTCTTCTCTGACCTTTGTTCTCTTCCTCCCAACTGCAGATCCTTCCCGTCTGGCAGTCTCAGGCAGTGCCATTCCTGTGGGGTTCCCAAGTGACGAGACAGCTGGAGCCCCACCAGGGCTCAGACTGCAGCCTCCTTTCCCCTCCACCTCGGAGGAGTGTCTGGGAGGCACATTTATGCACTTTGTATCACCGTCCCAACTTCTTGCATCCCTTCCGCCCCCAGCCGGATTCCTGTCCCCAGTGGTGGGAGGTCTTGTCCTTCCCTCAGCCTCTTCCCTTCACCCACTTTGCTTCCATCTTCGGCCTCCCTTGGGTTTTCTTTTGATACCAATTTATAGCATTTTTATAAAAGCCTTTGATTTTTGTAATGGGTGGGGCCCCACCCCAAACCCCACCCCAGGTCTCCCTCTGCCCTGCTAGGTGCCCCACAGAGACCAATGACATTTTACCACTTGAAACAATAAAGTTTTTTGGGAATTGGTGTTGTCCAGGCTTGTGGTATGTGGTGGGGACTAGTATTCCCCCACTGTGGGGCAGCATTTGGAAAATGCTGTTTCCCCACTGTATTAACTTAGCTTTTCTTTCCTGTGACAAACTGCTTGAACAAACACCTCAATGGAGGAAAGATTTACTTTGTTTCATGGCTTTGCTCCATGGGGGGGGGGCTTGTTAGAAGTGGGGGGACAGGATGGAACAGAGCAGAGACATTATGGTGTCTGGGAAGCAGAGAAACCCTTTGTTTTGTGGCTAGTGTGTTTCCTTTTCCTTTTATTCTACCTGCTTCCGGAAATGCCTCCTTAGACCATGGAGATGTGTGCTGCTAACCTAGGCTCTTCTCAGGTCCAATGGACTTAGCCAGCATACTCTAGCCACCAGGAGCCCACTCAGAAGACTATTAGACAGTCACTCCCCTTCCACTCTCTGATCTTAGAGTCTCTGCAGGAGGTTATTCTGATTTAAACACCACTACCTCATCTCAGTAGTTTGACACAAAAATTTTTATTTCTTGTTTATGGTACAGTCCTGTATGGGTTGGTAGTGGGGTGACTTGCGCTCAGTCATTTGGAGTTCAAGGTATTTCCTGCCAAGCATTCAGGGAGCAGGGAGAAAGTCTTTCACTTTGGGTTGCTATAACAAAATGCAATAGGTTGAGTGGCTTAGAAACGGGGATTTATTTCTGATGGATTTGTCGGCTGGGAAGTCATATCACAGTACTGTCAGATTCCATAGCTGGTGCAAAGTTAATTCATGGTGTACAAACAGTTCCTATTCCACTGTGTCCCCACACAGTGGAAGTGCCCAAGCAACTCCAGGGCTTTGATAATCTACTGATCTCATGGTTGACGTCTCTACTCTCAGTTGCTTCCCAGAAGAGGCCCATTATTCCTCATATCATCCACTTGAGGTTAGGATTGCAACAGTCCAGTGACAGACATTCCAGACCCAAATTCCAGCCATCCGAGATCTTTTCTCAATATCACTTAATCAGGTACAGATGACAGTTCAAGGTGCTGTTTATCCTGGGGCACATTGCTTTCCAGCTGTGAACCCATGAAACTAGACATTTTATATGTGTCCTGACTGCACTTACAGGACAATCCAGAGCTGGACATTCCCAGTCCAAAGGGAGAAATAGACAAGAAGGCAGGAGTAAAGCATTCTCAGAATGTGCAAAGTCTTTAACTTTGAAACTAATCTTTGTCTCAAGTCTCTGCCTCTCAGGCTCACTGGAGTAGAGGGTACACCTTCTAGAATTTCTTGGTTGGTGGTCTTGTGCCCAGGGTTGATTTTTGTGGATCTCTTGACATTGTATGCCTATAGTTTTCACACTGGGATTATACACTAATGGCTTCTGTCGTGAGGTCTCATGGAGCCCGTGGCTCCACTGGACATGGTCCTAGTGGACTGTGTGGCTCTAATTAAGTCTACACCTTTGCTGTTCTCCTTCTGGGTCATGAGACAACTTTGGACATTCTTTGGCATTCAGGTGAAGGTAGTCATGTCCTGAAGACTTGTTTTTCTTGTGTGCCAGCTGAGATAGCACTGCAGCTGCCACTGAAGTTGACCTTTCTGTTGTGAAAGCAGCATTCATTCTAACAGGCTCCACTGGAGCTGAACCTGAAGAGGCAAGAAATACAGTGCTGAGAAGTGAGTGGAGCCTTGAAGTGGTACTGTGCAGTCAGTGTGCATTGGGTGTGCAGTCACCCCTTGGGTGCTCCTGAACCTTTCCTTAAAATGGGATCTGTTGCCCTGGCCCTAACATTCTTGGCCTGCAGTGGAATGCTCAGCCCCTTTCTGAAATGCTGCAGGGTAATTAGTTGCCCACTGTCTAGAGGAGTAACACTTGGCTGGTCTATACTAATGTCCATATGGGATGATCACCTGACCACGCTCTTGGTGTCTCCCCTAAACATATCATGCTTTTTGTGAGTTTGCAGAAACAAGGGAGGGTTGGGAAGGCTTCATTTGGCTCCTGGTTTCAGGCCATAGTCTGTCATGCTGCAGAAGGCAAAGCAGAGTGGCATGGCCCATGGTGTCAGGAGTGTTTGGTGGCAGAGTTCTCATGTAGAATAGACCAGGAAGCAAGGATAGCTAAGTCAGGGCCAGGTACAGGCTCCAGCTCCCAGGAGCTCCAAGCCTTCAAAATAAGCCCAGAAGCTGGGGACACAGTGCTCAAAACTGCATGCATGTGTTGTGGTGGAGTGAGGCTGGCACATTTCAAATTAAAACTATAACATCTGCCTCAAAATCCCATCCTTAAATCCTTTCTATGTTTTACTATAAGACGTTTACTGTGGATACTGTGTTTAACTATGTTTCGCTTATTAAACAAAAGCCAAGTTGTATCTTCAACTCTTTGCACAGGGGCTCTTCAGCCAGATTTTGTGTCTTTTCATTTGAGCTTCTGACCAACAGCTGTCAGATTTGGTTCCTACAACTCTCCTCAGGTTTGATTCATTTGCTTGGATGTCTCCAGATGTCAGGGAGATCCTTAGCTGGTTTATTATGAAGGATGTTATAAAAGCCATCAGCAAAGAGGTGTGTGGTGTGAGATGTGGAGAAGGGGGGGCCGGGTGAACCTTCTTTGCCCTCTCTGGATGCATCACTGTATTGGCCGGCTTTCCATCTCTATGCCAAATATCTATGAGATTGAAACAACAGAAAAGATTTATTTTGGTTCATAGTTCCAGAGATTTCAGCCCATGGTTTTGTTGCTTTAGTGCCGGAGGCCAGGTAATAAATATATCATGGCGTGGGTGGGTAGCAGAACAGAACAGCCTGTCTCATGGTGGACAGGAAGGAGGAGGGAAGAGGGGAGAGATACAGACAGAGTATACATACATACATACATACATACATACATACATACATACATACAAATACATGCATGTACATGCACGCGCACACACACACACACACACACACACACACACACACACACACACACACGAGGTGGGGAAGGTGGTGGTGGAGAATGCACCAGGAACAATATATACCCTTCAAAGGTTTGAACCTAATTGACCTACCTCCTCCTAATAGACCTCACCCCTAAATTTGTCATCACCCTCCAATAGCCCTCTGAGCCATGGGTACATCAATGAATTAATCTATCGATGCGCTGATAGCCTTCATGGTTTAGTCACCTCCCAGAGTCCTACCTACGAATACTGCTGCAGTAGGGACCAGTCCTTCAATGCATGAGCTTTTGGAGGTATATCAGATCCAAACCACAGCAGTATCCTCTAGGAATCTCCATGACTCCTGTTGTCCAGAATCTCCAAACCATAATTTGTTTTTTCATAGAGACTTCATTGTATAGACGTGAGTGCTAACAGACTGGCTGGGAAAGCTATCAGAGCCTCCTCTTTGGCATTCCTTCCTTGAAGGGTAAAGCACAGGACCTCTGGAGGGAAGTGGGTTTTAGGACCTACAAGCAGACAAGGCAAATCAGATAATACTTTTATGGCCACTGAAAAGCTTGGAAAGGTCAGAATTTCTCCCTAGAGGAGGAAGCTACAAACCAGAAACCATGGTTGAAAACCAAAATATGTGTGTCATATATCACAAGCGGCCATAGGAAATACTGTGAACTAGATAGCGTACACACAAAGGAGCTCAGTTTGGGAGAATAAAATGCATAAGACAGACAGAGGCACTGGAAGAATTGGTATCTGGGGCGGACCTATTTTGTGGTTCTCTTCTTGCTTTGCCTCGCATGGAAGGAACAAGGCAGCTGCATTTGGGCCCTCTGTAAGAGCATAGATGCCCTTCAGGAGGGCTCTAACCCTGTGACCTAATCACCTTTCATAAGGTTCCACCTTCTATTGACATTACACTGGAGATTTCGATTTCAACATGAATCTCATTGTAGGGGATGTAAACATTTGGAACTTAGAGACCTAGATTAAATCCCATTGGGTGAGATTCAACTCATGTCTCTTAGGAATTGCAAGGCTAACTGGGAAATGTAGTTTCATCATGTGGCTAAGAGCGTGGGCTGGGTATTGGTAGAAAAGTCATCCTTCTTGCCAGAGGATTGGTTTCTGGACTGACAGGCTTTGTCTGTTCTCACTTAAGCCCTCCTCTGACTCAACACTGTCAGTTCTCTGTCATCTAGATCTCTAGTCTCGTCTTTTTAGAGCCAGCTTTACTCCAGTTTGGTACTTTGAGTCTTGTATCTTGAGCTCCTACCTTGACATCCCTTGAAGATGGACTGTGATCTGTAAACCAAATAAACCCTTTCCGTTCTAAGTTCATGTTGATCGGCATTTCATCACAGCCCTAGAATGCCAGCTAGGGCATATGCCTTTATAAAATGTCTCAAACTTTCCCAGAATCCCTGCTTTCAACTTTCTAAAGCAGTGTTTTTTTTCTTTATTTAAAAAAGCAATGAGTTTGGTCATGGCATCTTTAAACACATGTGCCACTGTGCTTTGTTCTTCTGGGTTCCCCTTTCCTGTCTCCTGACTTTGTTCCTTGCTGCAGCTGTTTCCTGTCTTCCTCCTTCCTTCACTTCACTTCAGCTTTTCTGTTATGTAACCATTTCTTTACTGTCCATCTCTTCTGCCATCCTAATTTTAATTTCATGACCCACATGCACATATATAATGTTGATTGTATATGTTCATGTGTATGTATGCAGATGCACATGTGTTTATGCATATGGAAGCCAGAGATTAACATTAGTGACTCTATCAGTTGCTCTCCACCTTACAAAAAAGGCTTATTAACTTTATATGTATGAAATTTGCCTGCATGTGTCTCTGTGCACTATGTATGTGCCTGGCACTAGAGGATGTCAGAAGAAGATGCTGGATCCCTGGGACTATAGTTCCAGAATGTTGTGAGCCACTATGTGGGTGCTGGGAATCAAACCCAAGTCCTGTGCAAGAGCAGTAAGTGCTCTAAATAGCTGAGCTATCTCTCTAGCCCCCTCATGGTTTGAGACTGGCTTTCTGACTAGGAGCTCACAAATTCAGGGAGGCTAGCAAGCCACCTACTCCAGGGATCGTCCTGTCTTTGTTCCCCAGCACTAAGATTACAGGGTTATGCTATTGGAATCAGAACTCAGGTTCTCATGCTTATGTGACAGGCAGTTTTACTGACTGAGTGAACCATTCCCCATAGCATATATACTTATGTCATTTAAACTTAGGTTCTGCATATTCGGGAGAAGATGTGGTATTTGTCTTTCAGAATCTGGCTTATTTCATATAATACAATAGTTTCCAGTTACAATCCATTTCTTTTTTTTTTTTTTTTTTCTCTCTTCTTTTTTTCATTCTTTAAGGAACAGCTTTAATTTCTTATTTTATTTTATTTTTTTATTTTTCCTACTTTATTTACATTTCAAATATTTCCCCCTTTCCAGATCTTCCCTTTGGAACCTCCCCATTTCCTCCCCCCTCCCCCTGTCTCTATGGAGGTATTCTCTCACCCACGCACTATCAGTCTTCCCTCCTTTGCATTCTCCTATACTGGGGCATCTAACACCCTCTGGCCCAAGGGCCTCTCCTCCCCTTGATGGCTAACAAGGCCCTCCTCTGCCGCATATGTGGCCAGTACCATGGGTCCCTCCATGTGTATTCTTTGGTTGGTGGATCGTCTCCAGGAGTATCGGGGGGTCAGGCCAGTTGCCACTGTTGCTGCCTCCCTGGGGAAGCAAACTCCCTACAGTCCATTTCTTTGCAAAAGTTATGATTCAGTTTTTCTTTGTGACTGCATAAAATCCTCTTGCGGTGTTATAGACCATGTCTTCTAAAGCACCACTCTTCTTTTACCCTCATCTCCCTGTATGTGTGTTTGCATGTGTGTAAGCATGTTGGGGTGTATGAGGAGGGCAAATATGCATATGTGTTGGTACATGTGCATATAACTCATGTAGAGGCCTGGGGCTGATGTCAAGAATCTTTGTTGTCCTATCTTATTCTTTGAGGCAAGGTATCTCCATCCATTTCTAAGCTTACAAGCTCGTCTTGGTGGCCAGCTTGTTCAGGGGATCCCATCTCTGCTTTCCAAGGCTGTAATTACAAAAATATCCACCAGGCATTTACCTGGGTTTTGGGGTTCCAAACTTTTGTCCTTTTGGTGGCAAGTACTTTAATCTCTGAACTATCTCCCCAATCTTTAAAGAATGAATTTTTAATCTTCACTGTATATCGCTGTCTTCTGGGGTTCTGATTAAAAATGAGCATTCTGGGGAGATGGGGTTAGTGATTAAAATGCTTGCCAAGCAAGCTTGAGGATCATCAGAACCCACTTAAATGTCTGGTGAGTTTGGCATCTCACCTGTAATTCTAGTCTGGAGAGGTGGAGAGAGAATCCATGAGCAAGCTGGCTATACACATGTGCATATGCATCCGTGTACACACACACACACACACACACACACACACACACACACACACACATACACGGCAGTGGTAAAAGAAAAGAACAATGTGCTTTCCTGGGCTCCCCCCCAGGATTCCATCATAGAAAGTATGCCTAAGGAGTGTGCATTTGGGGAAGTCTCTGAAGTAGAGGAGAAAGCGCTGAGCCTCAAAGGGGTTGCCTGGCTGCACTCCTGGGATGGTGTGTGTCAGGGAGCCTCTGTGCCAGTCCTCCCAGGACCTAGCATGGCTGGGCCAGCACAAGCTCTGTCCCATTCTCTTCCACCCCCTCCTCCCTGTGTGAGCAGGACTGGCAGGCACCCAAGCCAAACACTTAAGACTCATTAGGGGAACAAATGGAGCCTGGGTCGATCCCAGTGCCAGAGTGGGTGCTGGGAGAAAGGCAAGGCAGGAGCCCCTGGGGCAGAATCTCAAACTTCTATGGTTGGCGAATAATTTAGGGCCTTTGTTAGGAGTCAGGGAGAGGAGATCAGTACACACAGGGCTGTGGCATAAAGACAAGTGTCTGCAATGCTACCAAGAAAATAATGTTCCTGTTTTCATGCAGCCCTTTCTCAAACAGTGCCTTGGGGTTTTAAGGGGTGGCATTATAGGGTCATATATCCTGATATTGGGAGAGATTTTGGGTCATCAAGCAGGCTGACCAATCAGAGTCAAGGGTAGCTCCTGAAGACAGTTTTTGGAGAGTTGAATGAGCTCCTTGGACCACTTTGAAGGCAGCAGCTCAGCATGTTTCTAAAAACAATAAGCCCCCTTTTTTACAGTTTAGAAAGTTGTCTGTTCTTTCTTGGGACTCCTGATGGTAACTCAGAGAGGGGACTGGTCCTAATCCCATTACACTTAAAAATGCTTCAAACCTCTCCTCCTTGTCCTCTGCTTCAGAGCCTCTTCCTTGCTGAAGAGAAGACCAGACCATGCATGTGCGAACTGGGCTACGGGATGGCAGAAGATGCTTCCAGAACTTGTCTCGTAGGCTGGCCTTGTCCCAAGGCTGGCCTTGGGGCCCTTTGTGGTGGTAGTGGCAGGGTACCGTAGAAGCCTGAAAGTTTGCCACATTGTATGTGGCGATTTCCTTCCTTTAGCATTCTGCCTCTGAGATGTGGTCCAGCTATCGACTGTGCTCACACCTTGTTCCTAGAGTTAGTTTAGAAAAACATGTCCCAACCCTGGAGAGTTCGGAAGGAGTAATGAAGAGGTCAAAGTTCACAGCCTTGGGAATCCTGTTGGAGCTCAGCGTTGAAATAGGTCTGTGCCAGGTGTGGTGGGTCAAGCCTACACATTCAGCGTTTGGGAAGCAGAGGCTGAAGGATCAGGTGTTCAAGGCTAGTCATAGTCAATTGAGAGTTTGAGGCCAGTCTGGGCTACATGACTCTCTGCCTCAAAAGGAAAAAAAATAAAAAGCAGGGGTAACTAAGGAGATGGCTCAGTGGTTAGGAGTGTTTGCTGCTTAATCCTGAGGACAAATGTTCAAACCCACGTGGCAATGTGTAGCCATCTATAACATCTGCATAACCAAGTGGGCTACCTGGCACCCTCTTCCAGCCTTTGCTCCTGCATGAACATGTAAACAAAATATTTTTTTTGTTAAAGATTTATTTATTTTCATTTAATGTGTATGACAGTTTTGTTGGCATGAATGCATGTGTACTGTGTGCATGCCTGGCACCCGTGGAAGCTAGAAGAAGGGTGCTGGATCCTCTCCAACTGGAATTACAGTTGTTTGTAAGCTGCCATGTGGGTATTGGGAATGGAACCTGAGTTCTTTACAAGAATAGCAAGTGCTCTTCAACGCTGAGCCATCTTTACAACCCAGTAAAGTAAACCTTTTGTTTGTTGGTTTGTTTTGTGTTGTACTTTTTTTTGAGGTAGGTTGTCACTATGTAGCTCTGGCTGTCCTGGAACTCACTATGTGGACCAAGCTGGTTTTGAACTCACAGAGATCCTCCTGCCTCTGCCTCTGGAGTGCTGGGAACAAAGGTGTGCACCACCATACCTAGCCCAACAGAGTAAATCTTGAAGGAATGAATGAAAGAAGAAAGAAAGGAAGGGAGGAAGAAGGAAAGAAAAGAAAAGAAACACAGGGAGCTGGAGAGATGGCTCAATGGTTAAGAGTAATGGCTGCTCTTCTAGAGGGCTGGATTCAATTCTTAGAACCCACATAGGGACTGTCTGTGATTTCAGTCCCAGGGGATTCAATGAACTCTTCTAGCCTCCATGACAGTACACACACGTGACACATAAATACGCACAGGCAAAACATACATATACAATAAAAATAAAGAAAAAAGAAAGGTGTGTGGGACTGTATGCACAAGACTCGCACAAGATCAAGGCAGCCCAAATCCCAGTGTTGATGGGGCAGGGCTAGCTGAGGCGCTCTTGGTAACGGCTGGCTTTTTGCAGGAGTAAGAGTCAGTCTGCCTCAAATAGGCTATCCATGATCCAATAGATAGCTCTAATGCCAGGTACCTGATGGAAACACTAGATAGACTCAGTAGGTTTGTAAAAATGGCACATGAAGCTGGGGGTGGTGGTGGTGGTGGGGGTAATAGGAGAGGAGTTTAGAAAATGGGGGTGGATCTAATCAAAATGCATTTATATGCATGTGTGAAATGCTCAAATAATATTTAAAATAGATAAGCAAACAAGGTGTGAAAAGAGTGTTAGTTTGGACTATGTGAGGTCTAGAAGGCATGAGCCCAGTCCCTGAGACTGAGCATTGACTGATCTTGCCTTTTCTTTTGTTCACATAGTGAGGACCGAGGAAGATATGTAGCTCTCCTGCCTCCACGGCCTATGATGCCAAGCATGCTGATGCTTGTGGGGGCTGTGAGATGTGATTTTCTTGGGAGCTGATTTAGCTTCTGGCCCCTCTGAGCCAGAAGGGTTGGCTTACCTGGCCCTTTCAGCAGCTGTTCTTGCTCCCGCCCTTCCCCTGTAATTCAGTGCCCATCACAGGTAGAAAAAAATCCCGGCAAGCTTCATAGGCACCCTGCCCCATCCTGTTGTGGGTGCCAAGCTCTGGTGGCCAGAGCTGTCTGGATGCGGAGTGAGTCTTAATTGAAGCCCAAGGAATGACTCTAATAATACTTTTTCTTTATACAGCACTCTGTCTCCTAGGTTCTAACCTCCATTCATTAATTTTTTAAAGCAATATTTATTGACTACTTTTTTTGGAGATAAACACAAAGCATAGTCATTGTAGACAACTCAGAAAACATGCAGAAGAAGAACTAAGAAAAGATACTTCCTAAGCTGGCAGTGTAGCTCAATTGGTGGAGTGCTTACCCAGCATGCACAAAGCCCTGTCCCCAGCATCACAGAAATGGGGTGAAGTGATGCACACTTGTAATCCCAAAACTTGGAAGATGGAGGCAGAAAAATCAGGATGTCAAGGTCTTCCTTGACTTTATTAGATAGTATCTCAAGAAGAACAAGAAGTAAATAATTACATGTGTAAATGCTATAACCTCTATTTATTTTAGAATAGATTTAGATTTACAGAAAATTGAAATGACAGTGGAGCATTCTCTACCCAGTTTTCCCTAGTTTTACTATCTTATACTATCATGGTCTATTTGTTACAACAAATAAAATAATACCAACACATCATTGTTAACTGAGGTGCGTAATTTATGTATAGTTCCTTACTTTCTACCCACTGTCCTTTCAAAAAGAAAGACTTATTTATTTTTATTTTATGTGCATGACTATTCTGCCTGCATGCATGTATGTGTCCCTGGAAGTCAGAAGAAGGCATCAGGTTTCCCGGGGCTAGAAACCCTGATGTCTGTGAACCACCAGATAGATGCTGGGAGCTGAACCCAGACCTGGAAGAGCAGCCAGTGCTCTTAACTACTGAGACCTCCCCCACCCCCAATGTCCTTAAAATAGTTTCAGGGTCCTATCTAAGATGATGTCGTGTCTCCTTAGGCCTGACTGTGACAGGTCCTCAGACTTTTCTTGTTTTTGATGACCTGGGTGCAATTGTAGAATGTTTTATTTGAGTTTGTCAGAGATTTTTCTCCTGATTAGATTGGGGTTATGAGTCTTTAGAGTCAGAGGCAAATTGCCATTCTTGTATCTTTCACATCAAAGGCACCTGCTATCATAGTGATTTATCAGTTGACTTTACTTTGACCAGATGGCCTGTGGACCCGTGGGGTGCTTACTAATGTTTTCCACTACGAAGTTATTCTTCCTGTCCCATTTATTCATGTGTGTGTGTGTGTGTGTGTGTGTGTGTGAGAGAGAGAGAGAGAGAGAGAGAGAGAGAGAGAGAGAGAGAGAGAGGGAGAGAGAGAGAGAGGGAGAGAGAGAGAGAAAGAGACAGACAGACAGACAGTCTCATGTATCCTAGGTTGCTCTCAAACTTGTTCCATAACAGAGGATGACCTTGAACTTCAGTGTTTGAATTACAGGTGTTTGCTAGCCAGTTCTTTGAATCAAACCCATTACCGCCCCATGAGTACTGGGCAAGCACTGTATCAACTGAGTTTGGCAGCAGGGACCTTTACCTGCTGAGCCATCTTGCTGGCCCCACACTGTACTCTGTGGGACGAAGTTATAAAGGGCTAATATTGTCTCCTTTTTTGTTGTTTGTTTGTTTTTTTGTTTTTGTTTTTTGAGACAGGGTTTCTCTGTATAGGCCTGGATGTCCTGGAACTCACTCTGTAGACCAGGCTGACCTTGAACTCAGAAATCCATCTGCCTCTGCCTCCCAAGTGCTGGGATTAAAGGCGTGTGCCACCACTGCCACAAGGGGCTGATATTTTCATGCATTTACTTTCAGTTTGAACCTACTCCCCACCCACACCATTCTTCAAAGGAACAAAATTCCACCACACACAGTTCATCTCAGCATCTATCCATTTTGCCAGTTGTTTGGACCTGGTCTTAATCCTTTATCTTATTTCTGGTGGTTACTTTGAACAGACACAGCTATTCTCAATGAGTCTATGTGTAAGGTTATGAGTCTCACATCTGCTCTGCCACAGGGCTCGGCCCCTCAGGGAGGCAGAACATGGGAAGTTTGACTGAGCTTACCCCACACTGTCACCAGGTGGGTGTCAGGTCCATAGGGAAGCCTCGGGACACCACTCTGGGGGTGGGGAAGTGCAGTCTGAGGTGGGGGACAGCTGGAGCTGACTTGGAGGTCCCTGAGCCTGCAACGAGGCCAGGGATGTCTGGTTCTTAGGCCAGGGATGTCTGGTTCTCAGGCTCTTAGACACCGAGGCACTGCTGGGAGCTGTGGAAGAGCTGAGAACAGAGTGCAGGCCTATGGGCTGGATCTAGCCCGGGGGCAGGGGTGGGGAAGCTCCAGCTGGATTCCACCGGGAGAGTCCTTAGCTTGTTGGCAGTTGGTTTGAGCTTGGCTTGGTTTGGGCTTAGTGGCTGCCATGACTGGGAGCAAAGAGAGGCCTTCTACGCGTGATTAGACAGCGGCTCTGTGGGCAAAGGCCTTCTCCATGGCTCCCCATGGTGGATCCCTATGAAAAGAGGCAGTCCATGGTTTTAAGTCATTTATTGTCATGGTGGAAAGTGGATGAGTAAAACCATACCCCACTTCTCAGGGCAGGCCTGAGGTTAAATACCTTTTGCAGGGAGGAGTGATTGGGAAGGAAGGCTTATTGGCTTTCAAGTCCTCCAAGCCTTTAGGCATCTCATTAAAATGGAGATCTGTCTTGAGCCAAGTGACTATAGGTCAAGTACTCTACAAGTAGAGGGGTTTGGGGCACTGCCCTTACGTGACTGATGGTCACAAATCTATGGAGAGCTATGGCTAGTGACAGGGACCTGGTGCCTGGGAATCAGGCGAAGCACCTACTGTCCCTGAAGTTCCTTTAGGGTCACTGGGGTTTCTAGTCTTAGCTCAACTAGGAACCAGGCTGCCTTTCACAGTCCCTCGTCTATGCTTAGCTTTCCTTACTAAAAACAAAGTTATCCAACACTTTCCAGGTCCCAGGCTATGTGCTATGTGCTTCCTTTCTTTGAATATCTTATATAGTCACATGTGACCCCAGGATGGATGCAATGTTTCTACTTTCAGGTTGTGTTTGACCTGTGATGTGTGTAGTGAAGTCAGTTGTACAGTCTGCTGGACTTCAACCCATGGTCTGTAATCCCAGAGTTTAGCACCAAAACACTCTTCAACAGACAGGTTCAGAGAATCCCAGAGAAGAGCAGTTCCAAGTGCAGATGCAGCTGTGGGTAAGTCAAGTCTCTGTGCCTTGGTTTTCTGACCCAGTCAATGGGGACAGTGGCTCTTCCTCCTCCTAAGGCTGTTAGGAGGATCACTGACTCAGTTTAAGTCATGATGAGGAGTGTGCTGTTATTATGTTGTTTTTTCATGTGCACTTGTACTCAGTAATCTGTCCACCATCTGTGTTTACTCCCAGGAGCAGTACTTGTACTCAGTAATCTGTCCACCATCTGT
>JADRCH010000300.1:1549185-1566534 GCA_019843965.1 Rhynchomys soricoides
TGTACTCAGTAATCTGTCCACCATCTGTGTATACTCCCAGGAGCAGTGCCACTTGTTCTCAAGCTGTAGAAGTTCTTAGCCTTTTTTAAATTTTTTTTTAAAAGCATGTGTGTATGTGTGTGTCATAGGCTCTTCTGACAAGCTAGTAAAATAAAATACCATAGGAAGGATGGCTACCTAGGAATACCTAGGATAGGAAGAGGAAGGTGATCAGTAGGTGTGAGAAGGGGACAAGAAAGAGTAATGGATGTGTGAAGATGGTCAAAATGCATTATATACCTTATGAAAAGGTCATAAGGAAACCCATTATTGTATATAATAAGTATATGTTAACAAAATTTTAACAAATTAATTTGTACTGAAAAAGTTCTCAAAATATTAAAGAAATATATTTGTGATACAGTAGTACATGTAATGATCCCTATGCTCATTTGTAAACGCATTCAACAATCAAATCGAGGGTGAGTGAGACAGCTCAGAAGTGTAAGCCTGAGACCTGAGTTTCATCTGAATCCACATAAAGCTGAACAGAGAGAAGTAACTCCACTAGTTGTCTTCTATTCTCCTCACGCGTGAAGTGGCATGTGTACTCCTTTCCATGATGCACATGCGAGCACACACATGTACAAAATAATAAGACCAAGCAAAACAAAACAAAACAGAAAAAACCTCTAGAATTGCAACTTTGAGGTAATAACGATGTTTTGAGAATTGTACAATGACCATAGCAAACTATGAAATACCTGTCATTATTGGTTTGTTTCAGATTTATTTGTTTTACATGTATGAGTGTTTTGCCTCCATGTATGCATATGCACCATATGCAAATCTTATGCCCACAGAGCTAAGGAGAGGCTGTTGGATCTGTGGAGCTGGAATTTTACACAGTTGTGAGCTGTTATGTGGGTGCCAGGAACTGAACTTGGGTTCTCTGCAAGAGCAGCAAGTGTTCTTGCTGAGCCATTTCTTCAGCCTCCATTTTTAATTTTTAAAAATCTATGATGTTTTTGCTATTTCATATATGTATGTAATTTATTTTGGTCATTTTTACCTCCGTTGCCCTCCCTCATCCCCTTTCACTCCTGACAAACTCCATCCTTTTGCTTGTTTGTTTGTACTGATAGGATCTGACTGTGTAGCCCTGGCTGTCTTGGAACTCGATATGTAGATCAGGCTAGCTTCGAACAGATCTACCTGCCTCTGAAGTATGTGTCATTGTGCCCACAGCTCTGGGCAGGGGGACTTGTTTTTTGAAACACGGTTTTACTATATAGCCCGGGTCGGCTTAACACCCATGCTCTTCCTTTCTCAGCTGGTCAAATGCTAGAGTACAGGCCTTTCTGAGCCATGGTGCTCAGCTTCTTAAAGAGAAAAGGTTGGGCTTTCCTAATTTCATATGTGTTTCGGTGACTATGTTTATGTTGAAAAGAAATGCTAAATTTCAGAAAGAGATGAAGTGAGTCTTTTATAGCCCCACTCTTGGCTGAATTTTTAACACAGACTCCAGATAAAGAACTGAATTGGGCAAACTCTTGGGATCTTTCCCAGCTCTATGATTCTGAGTCTGACCCTGAGGAGTCCACCAGGGGTGGGGTGGGGTGATGAGAAAGACTCTGTGCCTTAGGATGGTGGCCTAGGACAGGCTTACAAAAGACCATTCCAGCCACTGGTTGTCTTTCCTGCAGGGCAGCTGGGTTCCCAGGCCTAATAGAAGCACTAGGCCTCCTCTGAGAGCCTTTGCCCTGCTGATCAATAGCTGCTGTGGTAGATCTATTGACCCAGACCTTTGTTTTCCGGAAACAGCTCTTTCTCTTGTTAACCCCAGCCAGCCTGGCAACAGACAAAATGCCTTCTGTGATTTGGACTCACCATTAGGTCTGAGGTAAGAGAGAGAGAGAGAGAGAGAGAGAGAGAGAGAGAGAGAGAGCGAGCTCCCTGGAAGAGGAGCCATGGATGCCAGACCTTTTCATCTGAATGCCAGCCTCATTTCTTCAGTAAAAAGCCCTAAGCTGTTAACTAGGTCTTTCTGGATATGATATTGCTGTTACTATTACTCTCTAGGGTCCCAGAGGATTCTAGCCCTTCCTCGAGACACACAGGTAGGATTTTTTTCTCCCACCCCAAGAGTCAGCATTCCTTCTTCCCAACTCTCCTCTAGTGCTCCAGTGCCTGAGGATGCATATGTGCGCTCTCTCTCTCTCTCTCCTCTCTTTCTGTTCTCTTCTTTTCTGCTTTTCCTTTTCTTTTTCCCTTCCTTCCTCTCCCTCCTTCCCTCCTGTCCTTCTCCCCTTCCTTCCTTCCTTCCTTCCTCTCCCTCCTTCCCTCCTGTCCTTCCTTCCCTCCCTTCCTTCCTACCTTTTCTCCCCCTTCCCTCCTTGCCTTTCTCTACTACTTCCTTTCCTTTCAGAGACATGTCACTGTATAGCCCAGGCTGGCCTCAAACTATTGATCCCTCTGCTTCAGCTTCATACTGATGTTACGGACATGCCACATCACTATAAAGCACAATTCTAAAGAGTTGTAGATTGTTTAGGGATAGCTTTACCCAGAGTAATAGGGAGGGGAGCTGTTGACTCAGTCTTTTTGGGGACAGATAGAAAGTTGGTAAGGGCCTCCCCCAAGTCTGCAAAGTTCAGTGCCTGGCATCCTGCACTGCCATCATCACAGGCAACAGAGCAGTGCTGATTAAGTACTGCTCTTCCCCGGGCTTCTGCTTTGTAATATACACTCTCTAGGGCACTGCTAATTTTCCTGACCCTAGAATGGTCTTAGAATTTCCATAGGAAGAAGATGAATACACCAAAAGTTGTTCTGTGAGGTCTAATGTGGGAAATCCTGCTGGGAGAACTTGATATACCCACCAGACTCCCAAGTTCAATCCAATCCAACATTTGTTTTATTAGTTCATTGATTATTCATCCTTGAGAATTGGTGAAGAACCAGATACAGCCCAGTCTCAAGGGTCACAGTCTAGTAAAAAAGGCTATAGGAGACAAACAAAAATATGATGTCATAGAGTTTAGAATGGCAACCGATGTATAGTAGTCTGTTTGCCTATGGTTTCAATTTCTATGTGTTTATTTTTCTGCAGTTGGCTGTGGTCTAAAAGTAGTAAGTGGGAGATTCTAGAAATAAATAGTTCATATACTTTAAATTTCACAGTGCTCTGAGTAGCAGTATGAAATCTTGTGCTGTCCTGTTCTGTCTTGCCTGGGGCAGGAATCCTCTCCTGGTTCAGTGTATACACACTGTATACACTACTCACCTGTTAATTATGTTCAAGGAATCTTTAATTTTACTTAATAGCTCAGAGTATACGACTGGTGATGCTAACAGCTTAGATATGCCGAAGAGGCTGGCAAATGCTTTCATTGTTTTTTGACATCACAAGAAGGCGAGTAAGTAGAGGCAAGGAAGTATTCTGAGGGAGGAAAAATATATCTTTTATTACTGGATGCTATCAGCATCCCATCATTACTGATTGCTATTAACCTCTTACTACAAATGACTTGTAAACTAAATTCTATTGCACATATATGAAAAATACAGAGTTTAGTAGTGTTTGTAGTTTCAGGCATCCACTAGGGACCTTGGAGTTTTTCCCTATGGATTGGGAGTTGAGGGGATGGCTGGACCACGGAAAGCTCATCAAGACAACTGTCTGATTTATGGAGCTTGAAGGGTTTGCCACTGATGAGTTAACAAGGAAGGCCTGGAATGTAGAGCTAGTCATTGCATCAGAGGAGACTGGAGGGAAGAGCTCCCTGGGGGAATTCAGTTTATACAAAGGTTGAGTGTAAAAATGTGTAATTCTCAGAAGGCAAGGATTGCATTAGAATGTCAGAGTAACAATAACAAAATGCCCAGACTTAATAGAAACTGAGTGCCTGTGATTCTGGAGATTGAGAGTCCAAGATCAAAGTGTTAGTAGGTTGAGTTTCTGAGTTCATGGCTTCTGGATGGGGGATTTCTCATTGTGCCTTGTGTGTGTGTATGTATGTGTGTGTGTGTATGTGTGTGTGTACTTAGTGTCTCTTTGTCCAAATTTCATTGTTGAATCTGACGCCAGTTAGATTGGAGGAGGGCCTATTCTAGCAGCCTTGTTTAATGGAATCATAGCTTTAAAGGCCTTGTCTCCAAATCTAGTCACATGCTCTAGGACTAGGGGCTATAACATAAGAATTTTGGAGAACCCAACTGAGCCTCTAGCACAGTGACTGTAGAAAAGGGGAAAGTGGACTTAGGCGGTAGTGATGGGGCAGAGTTACATGAAAGAATGCCTTGGCTATCAGGACTGGGTTTCCCCTGTTAGGACTTAAGGTGCCTGCTGCTGGTTTTGGCCTGAGAAAGCTCATTGGAAAGCAAACTTCCTGTCCCCCATGCTCTGGCCACTCTGGGAGGCATACAATCTTTCAAGCCTATGGCTGCTGGTACTGGTCATTGGAGCCACACCCCAAGGAAGGGTCAGTTTTGGCCCTCTGCCTGGGCTGTATGGGATCCTTGCCCAGCTGGGTGGGTCCTGGAAGCTTATCAGAAACTTTCCAGACACTCACACTTAACAGACGTGACTATACAAAGCCCATGCTGAGCACAGTTTTATGGTGGAGAGGGGAGGAGAAGAACCGAGCATCAGCCTTCTGCCTTTAGTAAACTCCCCACATCTCAGAAGGTCCAAGGCCGGTGCTGTTGCCCTGGGTTCCCATTGACCTCCCTCTGACCCCCTGCTTACTGCTTTCCTTCTCCATAATGAGGGAGAGCCTAAAACAAATATGGGCCTGGCTTGTCAGGATTCTGAAACCCAGAGGAAGTGGGGATGGGAGGAGACACTTCCACTCTGGATAGAGGCACCCTGAATTGCATCTCTCAGCCAGAGTGGGGTGGCTTGGGAAGCTGCTTTCGTAAGGCATGTAAGGCTGGTGGAGGAGGGCAAGAACGAACCAAGAGTCATGCTGACTGGTTTTGTTTTGTTTTGTTTTTTTAGTTGAAAGTAATTTTCTTAGTTCTTTGAGGATTTTGTATATTGTGCTTTAATCATTTAACCTCCTTTTCATTTGCTTGTTTATTCATTTATTCTTTCACAATTTCATACATAATAATATACTTTGATCACATTCCTCCTCCTAGTAGCCTCTCTTATCTCTCCCTCCCTTTTATTTCCTAAGAGCCTTGAACACTAGGTAAGTGCTCTGTCATTGAGCTGAGTCCCCAGCCCTTTCAAAAGCATTTTATTTTAAGTACAAAGTGCAGTGACCACTGCATGCATCTTAGTTCAGAGCTTGATTAATTCTTCACATTTTATAAATACGGTAGTGAAGCCACCATTGCATGGAGCCTTAAAGCAGGCAAGCAGCTGAAAAGCTCCTGCTGCCTCGGAACCTCAGGGGGCAGCTTCTGTCTTTCCTTGGATGCTGAGAAAAGAAATCACTTGGTGTATACTCTTTCATTTCTCAACTTTTGTTTTACTGTGCTCAGTGTTAATGGTGGGGTCTTAATTGCAAACTTAAATGCCGATGGTACCTGGCTGTGGGGCCTTTCAGAGGTGAATAGAGTTAGATTATACAGTGAAGGGCTACCTGAAAATATTATACATTCGAAGGAAGAGGGAGACCCAAGCCAGCATGCTTGCTTTGTCTCACCACATGGTGCTGTGCACCATGTAAAGATGAAGCAATAAGGCCCTTGCCAGAAGCTGGTACCCCACTCTTGGATTCCCCAGGCCTTTGAGGTAGGAGACAAATTGTAGGGAACAGAAGAAGGCCTGAGAGACTGACATCCCAAGTGAATATGTGTTGTTGACATGGGCATAGCCATGACAAAGACAAACGAACCCATGAGAGATTGCCAAAGCCATTTCCCATATGGGCCAGGCTAAGAGAGATGGTGAAAGGTTTCCTAGGGGTCTGAATGCAAATACTACCAAGTGCAGCTTTCTCTTCCTTCAGAGTGTTTCCAGCCCGAGGCTGTTCACCTATAGAGACCTGCCACATTCCAGTTTGAGGTGGAAGTAGCTGTATCCCATCAAAGCACACATGGTCTTCCTGACTCAGGCTCTTTTGTTCATGTGTCTCTCCTTTTTTCATTTCTTCGCTGCCCCATAGTCAGAGTTCCAGGACCCAAGCCCCGTGGGTAGCAGTACTAAATAAACCTCTTCTTTTAATAGAAGCTACCCACTCTATGATATCCAGACATGGTAACAGACAACAGAGTAAGAAAGCTACCATCTGAGAGCTTCTAGTATCCCTTAGGCCATCATACTGTGAGATCAACTGCCTAGATATATCAGTCATGCACAGAAGCTTTGTAGGTCTTACTATCTGGGGTTTCTAGAATATTCTTGGACAAGCCCAGATGACCTCAACCCCAGATTCAAACCATTTTTTGGTTGTAGGCTTAGATTTTTCAAAACCTACTTTAGGAAGGATTCTCAAATGCTTTGACCTCCCTTCTAGCCTACTGTCTAAAGGTAGGAGAGAAGAGATGGTAAATAGGATAAGGGGATGTGGACCTGTTTAGAAGTAGTTCTTTGGGGTGATTTTGATCTCCATTGTCAGGATACCAGCAGACCAGTTCAGTAATGTCAGGATACTAACAGTCCTGTTCAAAAGTATAACCAAACACGAATCAGCAATGGCAGCAAGATCCAGCAGAAACCACCAGGCCTCCACCAAATTGGCATGAGTTGGCAGGAGTGGCCAGGACCAGCTAGAATGCCAGGAGCTTTCAGTGAAGATGTGAGACCAATGAAGAGTTGAACCACTAGCTATGCAGCACCCCAGTCATTGCCTGTTGAGTCTTACTTATACTCTCTATAGACATCACATGTCCTCTCCTGGGTCTTGCCTCAGCAAAACATCATGTGAGTTTGCTTCAGCAAGACATTCCATGAGTCTGCATCACATGACAAAACTAGAAATCTCCACTTTGTGTGTTTCCTGACATGATGGAGCAGAGACATGTCATCCTTCTGGCCATATTATTATTGCTCTGTCCAAACTTCTGACCCACAGCATACAGTTACAGAATACAATGGCTACCTTAACTTGCTAAAATTTGGGGTAACATATGATGTAAGGATATATAATAGGGTAGAAAGAGGATGGCTTCTAGAAGGGCCTCTTTTGTTGGGTTATGCTGGTATGGGTCCTGTATCTGCTCCCTCTGAGAGAGGTGGGACTCCAGAAGTTTGACTGCTCTCACCCCAAGGCACTGCTGGGCAGGTGTCGGGCTGTGAGAAGCTGTGGGTGTTGGGGAGCATGGCCTTTGGTCCCAGAGACTACACTGGTTCTCAGGCTCTTGGGCATCCCAGGAGCTGCTGGATGCTGCCAAAGAGCTGAGAATGGAGTGGGGACCCTGGGGCTGGATCTAGCCGGGGGTTGAGGGGGAAAGGCAGGGGGGAGCCCTGCTGGGTCCCACTGGGGGACCACTCTTTGGCTTGTTGCCTGCTAGCTGGTTTGGTTTGGTAGAGGCCGTGGCTGGGAGCGCTGAGAGGCCTTCTGTGGGAGACTAGACATGGCAGGTCCCAATGAAGAGAGTCCGTGGTTTTAGGGCATTTATTGTCATGGCGGAGAGTGACAATGAGTGAAACCGTACCCCACCAACTTCAGGGTGGGACTGATGTTAAAATACCTTTTGCAGGTAGGAGTGGCTGGGAAGGGGAAGGGGAAGGGAAGTTTATTGGCTAAGCCTCTAGGTACCTCGTTAAAATGAAGATGTTTTGAGGCTATGTGACCACACCTCTACCCTGGGGGGGGGGTTTGGGGCTACGCAACTGATGGTCACATACCTAATGGAGAGCTGTGGCCCAGGAGACTGGGGCCCAGGAACATGGCAGAACACCTTCCATCCCTTGTATGGTTGTCCCCTGCTAGAGACCCCTTACTGGGGCTTTGGGGTTTTAAACCTTAGCTCAACCAGAAACCAGGCTGCCTTTCAGGGTCCCACACACTTTATTCATCCTACTGGGTAGAAAATGGAAAAAACTAAAACTAAATAAACAAAATTGCTTTCCTGACTCTTCTGTTTACTTGCCTCACCCTCTGATCATCCATCAGAGGTTCTTATCACAGTCCAATGTTCATTTTTTGTCAACCCTACACAAATTAGATTTTCTTGGGAAGAGGAAACCTCAAGTGAGGTACTGCCTTAACCAGATTGGCCTATGGACATGTCTTGTGGGGGGGGGATTTCTTGATTAATGATTGATGTGGAAGGGCCTAGCCCATTGTAGGTGGTGTCATGCCTGGGCAGATGGTCCTAAGTTGTATACAAAGCAGGCTGAGCAACCAGAAAGCAGTGTTCTTCCATGATCTCTGCTTAGGTTTCTGCTTTGAGTTCTTGCCTTAGCTCTCTGGATAATATGTTATGACAGACAAACTCTTTCCTGTCCAGTTTGGTTTTGGTTAGTGTTTTGTCATAGCGAGAGAGTGAGTAACTAGAATACCTCTTTTCTCATGGTCCTGAAAACAGAAGGTATCACTCACAAGTCTTTGCCTTCTTAACAGAGCTCCTGAAGGGAGGGCATGTGGGGAGGAGAGTTGGGTACACAGTGCTAGAAGGCTGGCCAACAGAGACAACCTTCTCTTTTGGTCACAAGATGTCCTTTCTGTAGTGCCTCAACAGAATTCTCTTCTGAGAGCCCAGTTCTGTATTCACCTCCTTTCCTACACTATGAGATACTATCTTCACTCTATAGATATAGTATAATGTGACACTTAAACTATGGTTGGTATAGTGGCCTTTTGATTGGTGTATGAAAATGGAGGTTGTCTGGCTTCCCTGAACTTCAGTTCTTAGTCCTAAAATCAATGAATAATCCTGGGTGTGTCTAGGGTTACAGCGAAGATGCTCAGAGAGAATTGCTCATTTGCTTAGTGGCTGTGAAGCCTTTATTAACATGTTGACTAAGCAAAATAAAAATAGAGAGTAGAGGTGGAGTGTCAGCTTGCATGGTTGGTATCATTATTGATCTTTAAAATGGGTGTGTCTATGTGTATTGGGTGTGTGGTATTATCCCCCTCAGTGTTGTCCACATTATTTTTCAAGATAAGGTCTCTGACTTTTACCTGAAACTTGCTATTCAGCTAGGCTGGAAACTGAGCCCCAGGGACTCACCTGTTTTCTCCTCTTCAGCACCTTAATCACAAGTGTGTGCCAACACACCTGTGCTTTTTATGCAGGTTTAGGGGAATTGAACTCTGGCCCTCATGCTTACATGGCAAGCACTTACCAAGAGAACCACTTCCCCAGGCCATTTGTTTGTTTGTTTTCACAGATGAAGACAAGTCTGAGGTCAGAAAGCTGGTAGAAGAAAGCCATGTAGTGCCAATTTGTGTCTGTCTATCACCAAGATGCATGCTGCCTTCGCTCTGTCTGCCATTTGAGCAGGTGCCCATGGTTCTGAATGAATGGCTCTGAAGGCTTCCTGGATTCACAATTGTTCTTTAGGCTTTGTAGTTGTATCTCTCACCTTGAGACATGGGTGTCAATCCACTATAGCACCGCCTCCAGCCTCAGTGAGTCTGAAAGTGTTAGTGATGGTCAGGGAGCAGCTGCAGCCCTGAAAAGCCTTTGGACACTGGAATCTGCAGAACAATGCAGCTGGCCTTCCTTCTGTGATCCCTGTGGGTGGAGAGAGATGGACTTGCAAGCTGCTCTTTTTTCAAACTGGTATGGAAAGAAGGATTTGATTTATTTTATCTTTTTAAAAATAGCTTTGTTGAGATAGAATCAATGTGTTGAGATAGAATAAAGCAGCCATTGAAAGTGTGTAATTTGGTGGCATTTGGTACATTCTCAAAGTGGTACAGCTGTCATCATAGGCAATTTTAGCACATCTTTATCATCTCATAAAGGTGTTTTATTCCTCTTAGCCATAATCTTCTCCCCGCTCCAGTTTTGCCTTCAGTCCTAATGCTATAGCCTCATCAACTCTAGACATTTCATATACCCAGGATCTAGTAATAGTAATTCTTAATGATTGGCTTTTTTCTTTTTCTTTTCTTTTTTTTTTTTTTTTTTTGTGCAATGAGTCTTTTAAAAAAAAATTTGACTGCATAAAAACTTTAAAATCACACTATTTATTTATTTAATCTCTGTTTATAAGTGTGGGTGCACACAGACCACAGTGCACATATGGAGGTCAGAGGGCAACTTTCAGAAATTTGCTCTCTTCTTCCACCATGAAGTTCCCTGGGATTGAACTCTGGTTGTCAGGCTTGGCAACAAGTGCCTTTACCTGCTCAGCCATCTCCTCAGCCCTGATTCTAAGTTTTATTCATGTTACCATATGTGCTATTGCTTCATTACTTTTTCTCGGGTGAGGGTAAAGGATACTGAAGGACTTTCTCATGATAGGCGGTGAGGACTCCAAGCTACACCCCCACCCATTAAATTCAATCTTTTGCCCCTGACTCCTGAGTAGCATGTGCTGCCACTCTTGGTGGCTTCATGCCTTTATATGCCAATAACAGTTCATGCTATAGCTATACTATGTTCTCTTTAGTGGGGATTTGAGCTGATTTCACCTTTGGGCTGTTAGGAACAATGCCTTTCTAATTGGTGCGTACTTTTAATCCCAGTACTCATGAGGCAGAGGCAGGTGGGTCTCTGTGAGCTCCAGGCTAGACTGGTATACATAGTGAGTTCCAGAACAGCCAAGGCTACATAGAGAGACCCTGTCTCAAAAACTAACCAACTAACCAACCAAAAAAGAACAATGCTTTTTAAAACCTTTGTGTGTATCCTTATGTGGGCATAGGTGTCTTAGGCAATGCACCTGGGCATAGAATTGTCTGGCCATCTAAGCCTCGATGTTTAGTCCCTTAGGGGACTGCCAGGCTGTTTTCCAGGAGTCACACTACTTTCCTGTCTCCCAGCAGTATAGTGTTCAGAGTTCCCGCATCTGGCATGTCTATGGTTTCAAGTGTTTCCTCAGTGGCTAAGGATGCAGACTTCCTTCTAATTTCATGCTGGCTCTTGGTCTACTTTCTTTAAAAACTTTTTAAAAGATGCATTTGCCTACATGTAGGGATATGTACATGCTCATGCAGTGCCCCTAAAGGCTAGAAAAGGGCATTGGAATTTCCCTGGAACTGGAATTACAAATGGTTGTTCGCTGCCAGTTGGGTGCTGGGACTTGAACTCAGGTCCTCTGCAAGACCAGCAAGTGTGTGTGTGTGTGTGTGTGTGTGTGTGTGTGTGTGAGAGAGAGAGAGAGAGAGAGAGAGAGAGAGAGAGAGAGAGAGAGATTCTCTCTATGTTTCACTTACTTTTCTAATGCTGTGGTAAAATTCCACAACCAAAACAACTTATAAAAATCAAAGTATTTAATTTGGAGGCCATGGTTTCAGAGGGTTAGAATCCATGACTATTATGGCGGGAAGCATGGCAGCAAGCAGACACGTGTGGTAATAGAGCAGTGGCTCAGAGCTTACATCCAGGTCCATAAGTAGGAAGCTAACTGGGAATGGCTTGGGTGTTTGAAACCCCAAAGTCTGCTCCTAGTGAGACACCTCCTCTAACAAGGCCACACCTCCTAATTCTTCCCTAATGGTTACATCAACTTGGGACCACGTATTCAGACACGTGAGCCGATGAGGGCCATTCTCATTCAAAGCACCACGGTGTATTATGTGGTTTTGGCAGTCCTGGAACTCACTGTGTAGACCGGTCAGGCCGTGGGTTCACTGGGATTCCCTTGACTCTGTCTCTGGAGGGAGTACTGAGATTAAAAGTGTACGAGACTGCACCCGCTGAATCTCGCCAGCTTCCTGCTACACCTTCGGAGAAACAATGATCCATATTCTTTGTGGCCTTTCCCTCTTATTGTGTGTTGTAAATTCTTTATATCCCCCCCGACACGTCTCTCAGGTTGGTTTACTTTTCAGGCTGTTTAGAAAAGGCCATTTCTGAACTTCCTGGTTCCTGTGTTTACTGGCTGGAGAACTGGCGAAGATAAACATTGGCTGGTCCATGGGCACAGCCCACACACACTCTTAGGAGGTGACCTCTCACGTGCAGGTCTATTGCCAGTGGAACAGGGCCCTCCAGTTCTCCTCAAAAACTCTCTTCTCCTTAGCTTTCCCTGTGTGAAAAGGACTGTCTCAGGGTGCAGAGTACAGGGGGTTGTCAGGATCATCTGTGGATTCTTTCCACCCTCTCATGCCTTACCTACCTCTGAGAGTTGGCTCTCTTTTCTATTTCCCCCTCCCCTCCTTTCCCTTCCTCCTGTTTCCTCTGAAAATAATCCTAAAAGAGACACTTCTGAGGGCAGCTCCTGTGTGGCATGATGGGACACCTGGTGGCCAAGAAACTGAGAGGGAGGCCCGGGAGCTGGGCAGTGTGATCAGTGCTAATTCTCAGGCAAAGGAAGGGACATTGCCTTTTCACAGGCAGTGAAGCAGGTGAAGTGGCCAGTGACTAAGGCCAGAGTGTATCTCTGTGAGGTAAGATCATACCCTCGGGAGGAAGGAAGGAACAGTGGCCTCTTTCTGTCTCTAACAAGGATCTTGGCAACATCATTCAATGTTTATTAGCTGCTAATGTTGAGCCAGGCATAGTGGCTAAGCATTTTGTAGTCCTTATCCATTTAAATCCAAGCCATAGCTGGGCAGTGGTGGTGCACACCTTTAATCCCAGCACTCGGGAGGCAGAGGCAGGCGGATTTCTGAGTTCGAGGTCAGCCTGGTCTACAAAGTGAGTTTCAGGACAGTCAGGGCTAGACAGAGAAACCCTGTCTCGAAAAACAAACAAACAAACAAACAAACAAGCAAAATCCCAGCCATAACTTTAAGGGTTAGCCCGTGATTCCTTAGGTCTCCAAAAAGGAAAGTGAGCCCAAATGTATAAACATGCCAGCTCCCACCCAGCAGGCAGGTGGCAGAGCTGTCTGAATGGAATGTCTGCACTCTTAAACTCCTTTTTGATGCACAGAACATGGGACCCAAAGCTTACACATGCTCATCGAACACTGTGAATTTCCATCAACATTTGCATGGGAGGTGGAATTTACCTGTAGGAGAAAGAGCCCTGAGCATGGCGTAGAAACTGGCACTGAGGGCTGGGGAGATGGCTCAATGGGTGAAGGGATTATTGCAGGAGTATCAACATAGAAGCCAGGCACAGGAGAGTGTGTCTGTAGCTCCAGCATTCATATGGGGGTGATGGGTAGAGGAGACAGGAAGATTTCTGAAGCCCATGGACCAGCTAACCTAAGGAGGGCAGTGGCAAATGACAAGAGACCCTTTCTTAAACAAGGTAGAAGGCAAGGCGGGGACTGACATCTGAGGTTGTCTTCTGACTTCTACACCTGTAGTCACATGCACGAGAGCAAATGCTTACACACCTGTGATCAAAAATTAAACAAACAGCCACCACTGGGAAGTGACCAGCCACAACAGGTTTTGTGTGACGCTAGTCGATTACATCATCCTTCTCGAGGTTTCTGTCCCATACAATGGAGATAACGTGCCTAAGTCACAGGGTTATTGTGAGGTCAGCCGAGATTGTGGCTGGGAGTATGATTTGTCAACTCCAGCGTTTTGAAAAGTCAGAGGTTGTTATTCTTACTACATTGTTCACTTAATTCAGGTCACATCCTGTCATTAATGGCCCCAAATCTAGATGATAGGCGGTCTACGTCTTAACCAATGAGCTCAGTGCTGGCCCCTTCTCCCGAGCAATCCTCAAAACAACCAAGATTCAGTGCTGCCCAAGCACTGGGTTTAGAGATAACTTTAAAACATGGATTTCTTTTATATATTTATTTCTATGTATGTATGTATGTATGTATGTATGTATGTATGTATGTATCTATGTGAATGTGTGTGTGTGAATATGTGTTTGTGTGTGTGTATACGGGTGTGAATTCCTGGAGGTGCTGGTGCATGTGGAATCTGGATATCAGTTGTCTTTCTCAGTTGCTTCTCTACCACATTTTTCTGAATTAGGTCTCTTACTGACCTGGAGCTTACTTCTTCCACTGGCCAGCAGGCTGGCCACCCCTGGCATCTTCCTGTTTCTATGCCCATTCCCCTGCATGCTTGGGTTACAGGTGAATGCTGCTATGCCTGGGTTTTTTATGTGGATACTGGGTATCTGAACTCAGGTCCGCATGCTTTTGTGGCAGCACTTTGCAGGTTCTGGAGCTTTGTTTTTGTTTTTGTTTGTTTGTTTGTTTTTGAAACAGGGATTCTCTTTGTGGTCCTAGCAGTTGTGACACTCACTCTTTAGACCAGAATGGCCTCGAACTCACAGAGATCTGCCTGGCTCTGCCTCCTGAGTGCTGGGATTAAAGGCCCATCCAGCAGTTCCAGAAATTTTAGTCCTAGAGTCTTGTCAGTTTTTCCTAATTCCTCAACTAACAGTTTGGCTCTTGGCCTCTGCCTCTCCTCTGTAGTACCTTGGTACCTATGGGCTGATATGCCCAAACCTTACCTTTTCTTGATCTTAACAGGTGCAGGATGGCTGCTTGGGACGAAGATAAGACATATTCATCAAATAGTCAATGCATTGGTTGGGACAGTGAAGCATGAGCAACTGTGATATGTGTGTTGTAGACTGAGGCACCTAGGGCTCAGGTCTTCTCTTCCATTTCTCTGTGCCTCAGTTGGACCCTCCTGTAGGATGGACTTGTGCCACTTGACTCACACCAGTCTGTGCTATAAGAAGGTATGGAGACTTGAGGGTTGGTTTGTGCAAAGTGTAGTGTGGCATTACCCCGCCACGTGTCTATTCCCTGCTATCAGGGTATGAAGAGGGAAGGAGTGACAGCCCCTCCTCACATCACTCCTGTAATGAGATGGGTGATGGAGGCAGGGGAATATCCTGGATGCTTGGAGGTTGGCTAGCTAACCTGGAGTATTCAGAGAGTCAGAAACAGCTAGATAGACCCTGTTTCCACAAGCTGGAAAGAGGTAACTGACTCCGAAGAGCTGGCCTCTGACCTGCACATGCATGCTTTGGCAAGTGCACGTTTGTGTGCTCATACCGTACACTAATAATAACAAACAACCTAAGAAGAAATGAGTGATGGGGGCTAGAGAGGTGGCTCAGTAATTAAACACACTTGCTGCTCTTGCAGAAGACTAGGGTTTGGTGCCCAGAACACACATGGTGTATGACAACTATTTGTAATTCCATTTCCAGGACATCTGGTGCTCTCTTATGACCTCCAAGGGCACCAGGCACTTATGTGATGGGCATACATACATTCAGGCAAAACATTCATATGCATAAAATAAGTAAATAAAATAAAAAACATGCAGTGAGAAAATAAAAGCCAAGTGTCATGAAGAATAATAAAAGAAGTCTAGCCTGGTGGTGTGGTGTACACTGTTAATACCAGAGGCAGGTGTATCTGAGTTCAAGGCCAGCCTGGTTTGCAGAGTGAGTTCCAGGACAGCCAGGGTTAAGAAGAACCCTGTCTTGAAAAACCAAACCAAACTAAACCAAACCAAACAGAAAAGAAAGAAGGAAAGAAAGAAAGAAAAGAAGTCTGAACATTAGAGGTAAAGAACTGTCAATCAAAGATATTTTGAGGAAGTAATATTCATTCATTTACTGGGTATTTCCTGAGCACTGAGCACATGCCATATAATGTACTGAGGATATAGTAGTTGCCACAAACAGTGTGGTCCTTGGCCTCTAGGAGCAGATAGTATAGTGGTTCCAGGGGCATCGGCCTTCTCAGAATGATCTGTGGGAAACCGGACAGACACATGACACTGCAGATCAATGATGGAGTAACCAGACTTGGCTTTAGGGGTCTAGGGAGAACTTTTTGAGGATGAACTGCCTCAGCTGATGTGGGAAGGTACAGCAGGATAAAGTGGGGCAGGGAGAATGATGGCTGAGGGATCATCAGCTTCAAAAGTTCTGTGGTGAGGGCTCACAGGTGTAAGAAGAGCAGAGGAGACCCATGTGTTTAAAGCACAGAGGAAGGAGCAGGCAGCAAGCTGAGAGAGGAAGGAGCAACATCCTGTAGGCTTTGAAGACCACTGCCTTCTTACATATTTTTGGTTTTTTGGTGTTGATTACTTTTGTGCTGTTGTGACCAAAATACTTGACATGAACGATTTAATGGAGGAACTTTTGTTTTTCTTTTCTTTTCCTTACAAACTCTGAGGGTCCTGTAATTGGTTACTTGGCCTCATTGATAGAATGTAGAGTGAGAGTCGGAGTGTGTGAGTGTGTGTTCAAATCATGGCAGACAGGGGAGAGAGAGAGAGAGAGAGAGAGAGAGAGAGAGAGAGAGAGAGAGAGAGAGACTGACTCATTGCCAGTAATTTACTTCTAGTAGTTAACTCTGCTTCCTAAAGTGTCCACAATCTCTCAAAAATAGTGTAATCAGCTGAAGACCAAAAATCTAACACATTAGCCTGTGGGCCACATTAATTGTGTCTTTGAGTTGGCATCTGGAAGGATTTGTGATAGAAACAGGAAGCAGCACATGTAAAGAGGGGAGTTAAGAAGAAACATGTGCACTGGACTGGGGTTTGCCTGCAGGGACCAGCCATAGACAGCTCATAGTTCTGGTTGTCCCAGACAAGAATGGAGACATTCTCTTGCTGGTTCTTGTCTCGTCCTTAGCCTAATGAAAATGTAGTCTGTGTTCTTAAAACCTGTGGCTGGAGAGATGGATGGCTCAGTGGTCAGGAATGCTTACTGCTCCATCATAGGAACAGAATTCAGACGCAGGTACCCACATTGGGAGGCTGACAAAGTAAAGAGGCTCCCTCCTTTACACACGCTGCTTCTTATTTCTATCCTGTTGTTCATTCACAAACCCTTCCAAATCCCAACTCAAAGACACAACTATTGTGGTTTGAGCCCAGCTGTAAGAGTGCTAATACTCTGTTCTGGCCTCTGTGGGCACCACCCACACAGATACGAACAAGCAACACACATGTACATCACACACACACACACACACACACACACACACACACACACCACCTCTCTCTCTTTCTCTCTCTCTCTCTCTCTCTCTCTCTCTCTCTCTCATCTTAAACCACCATCGCCTTCATAGCTCCTCTTCCTCCAAGCAATATTTAATATTTTTGCTGTTGATGAAAAACTAGGTAATTTCAAACTACATGGATTAAAGCCACAATGTCAATAATTCTTCAGAATTCTGTGGAAATGTAGTGGAAGGGCCAAGAAAGCCTGGGTGATGTGTTTGGCACCTTGATGCTCTTTCATCTGCCCCATTTTCTCTGACTGTCTTAGATTTCCTCAAAGACGGTGGATCAAAGTCCAAGATTTATGTTACACTGTGACATTTGATGAATGGCTTCACTTCATGTTTCATAGGTTCAGTGTGAATGACGGGTGTGTGTGTGTGTGTGTGTG
>JADRCH010000300.1:1566544-1636428 GCA_019843965.1 Rhynchomys soricoides
AGAGAGAGAGAGAGAGAGAGAGAGAGAGAGAGAGAGAGAGAGAGAGAATTTTTCTATGTGGAAAAAAGATGTTATTAATTTTGTATCACCATCAAATTCATAGAATGAGTTACCCTGTTGTTAAACTGAGCAACACTCACGGTCCTTAATTGTCATAGCTCACTTCACTCTCGATGCTTTTAAAATCACTCCAAGTGTCATTTTTCTCATCCATAAAACAGGATTATGACTCTTTCGGCAGGCTTATGGGGACAGTACAGTCAGTAAATTATAAATTATGATTAATAACCTGCATCTCTCCTTGGACACAGATGATGGAGGTAGAAAGAGGTCCTGGGAACACAGGTGATGGAGGGATGGAGGGATGGAGAGAGGAAGGGCGGGGCCTGGGAATACAGGGACTCTGGTCCTCCTGGTTTCTTCACATATACTGGTATGCCGGTAAGTGATGAGGGTACTCCACCTTTATCATCACAAAAATGGGAATAGTGAAGCTGGAGAGAGGGCTTAATAATAAGAGTGGCTCTAGTAAAGGACCTGGGCTTGGTTCCTAGCACCAATGTGGAGGCTTACAACTACCTGCAACTCTAGTTCCAAGGGATCTGATGCCCTCTTCTGGCCGTCAAGGCACACATGTGATATATACATGTGATATTTAACTGGGGTTGGCCTACAGTTTCAGAGGCTTAGTCCATTATCATCCTTGTGGTGTGTAGGCAGACATAGTGCTGGAGAAGGAGCTGAGAGTTCTACATTTTGGTCCACAGGAAGCAGAAGTGACTGCCACCTTAGGCCATGAGGCTTGAAAGCCTTCCTGTACAGTGACACACCTCCTCCAACAAGGCCACACCTCGTAATAGTGCCACTCCTTATGGGGCAAGCATTCACACACATGAGTCTATAAAGGCCATTCCTATCCAAACCACCACCACCACCATCACCACCACCACCACCACCACCATCACCCACATAGGTAGGCAAAATACTCATACACATTGAAACAAACAAATGAGAAGCCGAAGTGGAACTAGTAAGTACACTTGTCTCATTGGGTTGTCTTGAGATGAAAGATTAATTTTGTGGAGCAAATTTTGCAGGGGTGGGATTGTTTCCCTTTTAGAGCGTCACTCATTCTGTATGTGTGTATGTGTGCATCTGTGCTTGTGTGTGCTTCTCTCTCTCTCTCTCTGTCTCTGTGCGTGTCTGTGTGTCTCTCTCTCTGTGTGTATGCCCACCACAATGTGTTGAGATCAGAGAACAACCTTGGGTGTCAGTTCACACCCTTCACCTTGTTTGAGGCAGGTTCTCTTTGCTGTTTGCTGCTGCACACTAATTGGTCCAGGAACCTCCTGAGATCTCTGCCACTCATCGTGCTGAAGGAGTTACAGATGGTTGTTAGCTGCTATGTGGGTGATGGGAATTGAATCCAGTTTTACTCATACTGTGTGTGTGTGTGTGATATGAGTATGTTTCTGTGGCTCCCGTAGACTCAGGTGTGTGAATGCTTGCCCCGTAGGGAGCGGCACTATTACGAGGTGTGGCCTTGTTGGAGGAGGTGTGTCACTGTACAGGAAGGCTTTCAAGCCTCATATGATCAAGCTAGGCCTAGGGTGGCAGTTGTTACATGCATGTAGAAGCCAGAGGAAGTATCTCGCTTCATACCTCCTCCTTTTCTTTTGAGTCATAAACAGGAGCTCAGCAGCTGGTTAGAGACCTCACTCTCTTTCCTCCCCAGCATGGAGATTACAAGTATACACACACCTGGCTTTTCATGAGTACTGGTGTTTCAAACTCAGGCCCTCATGCTTATGTGACAGGACGTTTACTGACAAGACTTCTTCCCAGCAACCGTGGTTTAACATGAATTGGTCAGGATTTAGCTTTTGTTTTGGTGTTGGGAGTTTACCCCAGGGCCTGGAGCATGCTAAGCATATGGTGTACCATGGAGCATCATTCTGAACATTGAATTAATTAAAATGAAAATGACTCTGTGTGTCTGTGTCTACCATGTTGGATGGAAATAGTACTGAGTTTTATTGCTGCTTCATTAAAGCTGAGTTTTAGATAACGTTGACGATAAGGAGACAAGGCAATCTTCAAATCGCCACAGCTTCCAGACACAAACCTGGTACCCTGACTCATTGCTTAGGTGTCAGCTCCATGTTTCACAGTCTTGTCTCTTCCCCGATGAGCTGACAAAGATTAGGTCATAGCTGTACTTTCCTGAAACATGGCAAAGAGCAGAGTTTTCCTGTGGCAGGAGGTGAGCCTCTTGCTTTCCTGATGGGAGGTCAAACATCCCCTTTCTAGTCTCCCCTCCACATTCTTCTTGACCTGAAAACCCACCTCATTTAGCCCCCAGTTCTGCTTTCCCCGTTAGGCAGAGAGAAGCTGAGGCAGGAGCTGTACCAACTGCCTGCATCATCTCTGAGCTGGAAGCCAGGCTGGCTGGTGCTCAAGGTTTAATTAGCTGAAATAACTGCACATAATCATCTTTAAAATAATAGTGGTTAAAGCCCAGGCCTCAGCGCGGATGATTATTCAATTGCCCTGCATGAGCATCCCTTTGCCAGCTCAGCTGTGCCAATGAGGCTGCCAGCCTGTGTGCATGGCTCCAGTGTGCCCTCCTGAAGCACCTCTCCTGCCATCTCTCTTCATGTGATGGAGGAAGCGAGGCAGAGTGTTTGGAGCTCAGCCTTGAATTTCTTCAAGTACAGAGCTCACACCTCTCAAAAGGAGAATGTTTGGGGATGGGATGGGCGTCTGTCAGAGGTTCTGTAATACTATCAAATATTCCCAAAGAGTAGCAATCAGAGAGTCCCCGTGGAGTTCACAGACAAGGAGACGCTGGCCCTAGCTGATGAATGACTATAGCCCAGCCTTTTACACCTGGAAGTCTGTTTTTTTATTTGGAAAATGGAGGGCACTCACTTTAATTTCAAAAATCTATTTTATGTGTCTGAGTGTTGCATTGTAATGTGTTTGTGCATCATGCCTGGTGCCTGAGGAGGCCAGAAGGGGGGCACTGAAGACCTGAGAAGTAGAGTTACAGACAGTTGTTAGCTGCTATCGTTTAGGTCTGGGGAACTTAATCCAAGTCTCTGCAAGAGCAGCTAAGAGCTCATAATGGCTTAGCTATCCCTCCATGGAAAATGGAGAATTCTCACTTTTAAAGGCGTCCTGGAGAGTATTTTATTAATATAACAAATTATCATCATCACCACCACCACCACCACCACCACCACCACCACCACCACCACCATCATCACCATCACCACCACCACCACCACCACCACCACCACCACCATCACCACCACCACCACCACCACCACTACCACCACCACCACCACCACCATCATCATCATCTACAATTTCACACACTTATACTTTACTTACTGGCAACCCTCACGCTCACCTCCCTACCACCCCAATCTCTACTTCCCACAAATCTCTCACCCATTCCCATCTATTCACTGTGTTCTGTGTCTCATCAAGATGAATCAGGGTCGTCAGTATGACTATAGGCTTGGAGCTATGCATTTAAGGTTGTTGGTCTCACAGAAAGTGCACAACTAAAGGAAGTGATCCCCCCTCTCCCAGAATCTATTGATAGCCAATAGTCAGCGTTAAAGGGTAGCGCCCCATAAGCCCCTCTTCCTTCCTTGCCTGGTTCTTGATAGGGATCGTCTTCTTCAGGTCCAGAGAAGGTAGCCACAGTTGATGTGGCATTTAAATATTTATTAATTAATTAATTAATTATGGTTCTGGGGAAGGATGGAGTCTAGAGCCTGGTCATGCTTGGCAGAGAGCCTGAGTTCTACCCTTTGTGGCTGTACAAGTGACACTTGGGCCATGAGCCTGGAGCACAACCAGTTCTCTTCACACACACACACACCCCCCATTATTCTTTTCTCTCTTGTCAGGTCTTTGGAAACCTTGATAGTTCAAAATACGAGAAGAACTCAGTCAGGAGGTTCAAAGAAGCTGATGACCCAGAAAATAGCTGTGTCCCTCAGAGTCACCAAGACTTCCTCTGAGAGATGCAGTATTTAGAGAATGCCTGGAGAATGAATGAAGAGGCAGGGATCAGGTTCCCTCAAGGGCAGACCATGCATATTTGCCCGAGAAATCCAAGCCAGGGAGAGTCCTTTGAAACTACTGACTAATTTGCACAGAATGGTGAAACTGTGAGACAGAATGACCAGAAACTATTTTCCCACATCAAAGTCAGAGAAATGTAAGCAAAACTTATAAATACAGCCACTGAGTTTCATTTTATTAAGAAATTTATCTGCATTAAGTGATATGCTGCTCCTATGGGGGCTCATTCAGTGACAAAAAATATTTTAGTACAGGAGAGAGGCTACCAAGCAGACTGTCACTCATTGACAAGTGATTTATAGAAAAAAGACCACACACACACACACACACACACACACACACACACACACTTACACACATGTATGTATGTATGCATAAAGGCATATGTATACACATATATACATATGTATGTAGACATACATACAGATGCATGCACACATGGACACACACACATTTGGGAACTTTTAAGAAGCTATAAAATGCTTAGGAGTACATAAGTGCTCAAAGTGAAGAATTTATTTTACATTTTCACCCAGACTCCATTTGCCATCAGACTTTTGCAGCATCTAGTCTTTCATAGGAAATAAAAAAAGACAAAAAGAAAATGATTGTAGAACTGGAGGGAGGGAGAGAGTGTTCTGCTGACAGTAAATGGAATGAGGAGTGGAGGCACGTGTTTTCACAACTGTCTGGAAGGTGATAGCAGCCGGAATAGGCAGATGGAGTGCAGAACAGTGCAGAGAGAAACAGCGCCACCTAGCTACGGGGGGGACTCTGAAACAGCAGGCGAGGAACATGTCTCCACTCAATCCAGTCTCCGTGACAGACATCAGCAGCTACAGGATGAAATAATGAATGAGTCAGGGCAGGTGTCATGGCTCAGTGGGTTGGAGCTGTGAAGGCAAGAGCACCTGACATCTGCCTGCTTCTGCCTCCTGAGTTCTGGATTAAAGGCGTTACCCCACGCCAGGCTACTGGGGGCTTCAGGACTTCAGTCACCTTCCAAAAGCCACTAAATTTTTTTTAATGTGTGTGCGTGATAGGGTCTCACTATATATCCTTGGCTTAAATTTACTATGTAGCTAAGGTGGACCTCATAATGATCTGCTTGCCTCTGTTTCCTGAGTGTTGGGACTAATAGTATATGCCACTATGCCCAGCAAGTCACCAGAGCTTTTTTTTTTTTAAAGTTAATTTTAAAAATTGAAAATAAAACTATTTTCATACAATATATATTATACAAAATATAATCTCCCTTATCTCTTCCTAGATCCTTGCCAGTTTTATACCTTTCCCCCTTTCTCATTCTTTCTCTTTCTCATTCTCCTCTTTCTTCTTCTTTTGAGAAGTTGTCATGTAGAAAAGACAAGCAAACAAGAGTAAAGCAAAAATGAACAAACTAACAAACAGAAAGGAAAGAAAAAGGAAAAAAATGAAACAAAGAAAGCATGAGACACACATACATATGTGGACAGACAAAAAGACTCACTTGCATGCGTGCACACACACACAAACACACACACAAACACAAACACACTCACACACACTCACACACACAAATGCACACACAAACACACATAAAAACACACACACACTCACACACACACAAACGCACACACACAAACACACACACAAACACACTCACACAAACACACTCACACACACTCACACACACAAATGCACACACAAACACACATAAAAACACACACACTCACACACACATACACAAATGCACACACACTCACACACATACACAAATGCACACACACACAAACACACACACACACACACACGACCAATAAAAACAAAATGGGGAGCCATAATATATAAGCAAAAGACCAGTAACGTTAAAACAACAATAACAACAACCCTCTCCCAAAAAAACCCCAAAATGATTGAGTTAATTTTGTTTTGACCATCTATTGCTCAGTGTGGGACCTATCCTTGTGACTTATATATCCATTGAGATTCTATTGGGGAAAACTAAGTTTTCCTTTGGGAGTGGTTGTTAACTGAAGCTAGTTCCTTAGTTGGGGATGAAACATTGTGTCCACTTTCCCTCTCAGTGCTGGGACCCCATCTGGTTTCTATCTGTCAGGCCCTAGCCGTGCTGTTACAGTCTCTGAGTTCATATATGTGTCAGTTCAGGAGTGTCTGGAAGACACTATCTCCTTGGAGTTATATATCCCCTCTGGTTCTCCCAGCTCCTCTTTTGCAGAATTGAATCTTGAGAGTTTGAGGAAGACATTCCATTTATGATTGAACTATCCAAGGTTTACCGTTCTTTGTACAATGTCCAGTTGTGGATCTTTATGTTAGTTCCCGTCAACTGCAGGAGAAAGCTTCTCTGAGAAAGGCCAAGTGAGACACTGATCTATGGGTATAGCAGAGTGTCATTTGGAATAATTTTATTGCTATGTTCCTTTAGCAGAACAAAGGTATTTGGTTTTACCCTAGATCCATCTGGCCTATCTAATCTCAGATTCTTGACCACCTAAGTGGTGTCAGGGATGTGTTCCATATCACGGAATTGACCTTAAACTTAATCAGAGAGTGTGGTTCCTCCCACAATGTTTGGGGCACTATTGCACCAGTACATTATACCAGTATATCATACACTGTTGTAGGCTGAGGGGTTTGTAGCTGGGATGTAGTGACTTTCTCCTCTGGTAGTGTGCAGAATATCTTCTAGTGCCATGAACATTAGTCAGTAGAGGGGAAGGCTTTAGTTAGGCTCCAGCTTGGTTTCTGTGTTCAAATGAGATTTATAAGTGTTATCTTCAGCAACAGGGTCTTACCAGTGTGTGGAAAGCAAACAATAGACTTATGTCTGGATTTTTATGTGGTTGTTGGGGGAACTTAACTCAGGTCACAAACATGATGTTTGTGTGGTCAGTATTTTACTAAGCAATCTCTCTGTCCCTTGGTACTCTTATTTTGATGAGATGATTTCATCTTATTTTAGAAAGAAGGACTCCTGGTTATCCTGTGAATAAATGATATCGTATATGTTTTTAAAAATAAGATGTATTTACTTTATTTATTGTATGCATCTGTGCTTGCATGAGTTTTTATATGCATGACATGCATGCAGATACTCCAGAGGTCAGAAGGCACCAGATGACTTGGAACTGGAGTTACACTGGCAGTTGTAATCCACCTGAGGTGGGCACTTTGAACTGAATCTCGGTGGCACATACCTTTAATCCCAGCACTCTGGAGGCAGAGGCAGGTGGATCTCTGTGAGTTCAAGGACAGCCTGGTCTACAAAGAGAGTTATAGGACAACAAGGGCAAAACAGAGAGACCCTGCATAGAAAAACTCTAGTATCACTTTAGATTTCAGTCTTTACTAACTTTCATTGTTGCTGCTGATATCCTGGGATATCAGTTCCTTTGCAGTCTGATTAGATACAAGGCTGACTTTGCCTAAAATGTGCCCTGCAAGCAGACTGAGGAAATGGCCAACCAATGATGACCCCAAATTGAAACCCATCCCATGGGTAAGAACCAATCCCTGACACTATTAACAATACTCTGTTATGTTTGCAGACATGATGCTAGCATAACTGTCCTCTGAGAGGCTCCACTCAGCAGCTGATAGAAACAGATGCAGAGACTCACAGCTCAGGAACTCTTATGGAAGTGTTGGGGGAAGGACTTAGGATCCCCAGTGGGATTGGAACTCCATAGGAAGATCGACAGAGTCAACTAACCTGGACCCTTGGGGGCTCCCAGAGACTGAACCACCAACCAAAGAGCTAGTAGCATGGGGGTATACATAGGCTCTCTGCACATATGTAGTAGATGTGCAGCTTGGTCTTCATGTGGGACCCCAACAACTGGAGTGAGGGCTGTCCCTGAATCTGTTTTCTGTCTGTGGATTTTGTTACCCTAATTGGGCTACCTTGTCTGGCCTCAGTGGGAAAGGCTGTTGGTAGTCCTGCTGAGATTTGATGTGTCAGGGTGGGGTGATACTCGGGCCTTCCCCTTCCCAGAGGAGAGGAGGATGGAGGATGGGGGAGGAGCTGGGGGGACTAGGAACAGGGGGAAGATATTGGGATCTAAAGTGAATAAATCTCTCTCTTCCACAAGGCTCTAAGTCCCATCATGGCAGAGGTCTTGGTGGTGTTTTGACACCACTGGGCTTAAACTGGGGTCTTCCAAAGAGGAGAAACAGGCAACATTACTCAGTGAATGGCAGGTGCCTGGAACTCTAGCTCTCACTGATTGCTGATTATCTCTGTCTGCCTTTGATTATCTCTGTCAGCACAGAGTATGCTGAGAGTTCATATGTCTTATCAGAGTGGCCACAGTCAATGAAATAGGATACCACAATCTTAATCTCTCCTCTCTCTCCTCCCTATCCTCACCAAATTCCTATATAGTACTTATTTTTCTAGATTAATAAATACTGTCTCCCTGAATATATATTACTTTGACCAACTCAACATGTACCCACGTTTAAAAATGCTAAAATTAGTAGGTACAGCTACTAATATTCCAGTACAAAGCCCACGGATATAAAAAGGTCCAGATAAAGGGCTTAGGAACCTAGGCAAAGTGCTTAAGAAAAGTTTGGTATAAAGGGCATTTAAAAATTATTTAATAGGCCTGCCTGCTTCCACCTGTGGCCAGAGACACCTGCCTGACCCAGGAAACCTCCATAAACAAGCAGTGCAGGAAGAAAGCTACCTGCCCACTTGTGCTGAGGAGCCAGCGGGAGGCGGGCTCCAGACGCAAGGACTGAGGAAAAGCTGGGAGGTAAGAGCCTGCTTGCTTCCCTCTGTGGCCAGAGATACCTGCCTGGCCCACCAGGACTCCATATACAAGCAGTGCAGGGAGAAAGCTACCCGCCCACTTACGCTGAGGAGCCAGCAATAGGAAGACTCCAGACGCAGGATCTGAAGAACAGCTGGAAGAGAGAACTGGTCTCCCAGGATTATTGGCATCTGAGCTTGAAGGAAACACAAGCCACAGTCAGAGAGAGAAAGACTAGCTAACACCAGAGATAACCAGATGGTGAAAGGCAAGGGCAAGAACACAAGGAACAGAAACCAAGACTACTTGGCTTCATCAGAACCCAGCTCTCCCACCACAGCCAGCCCTGGATACCTCAACACACAAGAAAAGGAAGACTCAGACTTAAAATCACTTATCAAGAGGATGATAGAAGATTTTAAGAAGGAAATAAATAACTCCCTTAAAGAAATACAAGAGAACACAGGTAAACAACTGGAAGCCCTTAAAGAGGACACACAAAAATCCCTTGAAGAATTACAGGAAAACACAATCAAACGGGCAGAAATACAGGAAAACACAATTAAACAAATGAACAAAACCATTCAGGAATTAAAAACAGAAATAGAAACAATAAAGAAATCACAAAGGGAGACAACCCTGGAGTTAGAGAACATAGGAAAGAAATCAGGAGTCATAGATGCAAACATCACCAACAGAATACAAGAGATGGAAGAGAGAATCTCAGGTATGGAAGATACCATAGAAAACATGGACACAACAGTCAAAGAAAACACAAAATGCAAAAAGCTCCTAACCCAAAACATCCAAGATATCCAGGATGCAATGAGAAGACAGAACCTGAGGATAATAGGCATAGAAGAGAGTGAAGACTCCCAACTTAAAGGACCAGTAAATATCTTCAACAAAATTATAGAAGAAAACTTCCCTAACCTAAAGAAAGAGATGAACATAAGCATACAAAAAGCCTACAGAATGCCAAATAGACTGGACCAGAAAAGAAATTCCTCCCGTCACATTATAGTCAAAACACCAAATACACACAACAAGGAAAGAATATTAAAAGCAGTAAGGGAAAAGGGGCAAGTAAAATATAAAGGCAGACCTATCAGAATTACACCAGACTTTTCACCAGAGACTATGAAAGCTAGAAGATCCTGGGCAGAGCTCACACAGACTCTAAAAGATCACAAATGCCAGCCTAGGCTACTATACCCAGCAAAACTCTCAATAATCATAGATGGTGAAACCAAAATATTCTATGACAAATCCAAATTTGCACAGTATGTTTCCACAAACCCAGCCCTACAAAGAATAATACAGGGGAAACGCCAACTCAAGGAGGGAAACTACACTCAAGAGAAAGGAAGAAAGTAATCTTTCAACAAACTCAAAAGAAGATAGCCACACAAACAATATAAACAACATCAAAAATAACAGGAAACAACAATCACTATTCTTTAATATCTCTTAACATCAATGGTCTCAAATCCCCAATAAAACGACATAGACTGACAGACTGGATCTATAAACAGGACCCAGCATTTTGCTGCATCCAGGAAACGCACCTCCGTTTTAAAAACAAACACTACCTCAGAGTAAAGGGCTAGAAAACAATTTTCCAAGCAACTGGCCCCAAGAAACAGGCTGGAGTAGCCATCCTAATATCGGATAAAATTGACTTTTAACCAAAATGCATCAAAAAAGATGAGGAAGGACACTTCTTACTCATCAAAGGAAAAATCTACCAAGAAGAAGAACTCTCAATTCTGAACATCTATGCCCCGAATGCAAGAGCTCCCACTTTCATAAAAGAAACTCTACTAAAGCTCAAAGCACACATTGCACCTCACACAATAATAGTGGGAGACTTCAACACCTCACTATCAACAATGGACAGATCTTGGAAACATAAACTAAACAGAGACACAGTGAAACTAACAGATGCTATGAACCAAATGGGTTTAACAGATATCTATAGAACATTTCATCCTGCATCAAAAGAATATAACTTCTTCTCAGCACCTCATGGTACCTTCTCCAAAATTGATCATATAATTGGTCACAAAACAAACCTCAACAGATATAAGAAGATTGAAATAATCCCATGCCTCCTATCAGATCACTACAGATTAAAGTTTGTCTTCAAGGGCAACAACAACAACAGAAAGCCCTCATACACATGGAAGCTGAACAATGCTCTGCTTAATGATAACTTGGTCAAGGAAGAAATAAAGAAAGAAATTAAAGACTTCCTAGAATTCAATGAAAATGAAAATACAACTTACCCAAACCTATGGGACACAATGAAAGCAGTGTTAAGAGGAAAACTCATAGCTCTGAATGCCTCCAAAAAGAAACTGGAGAGAGCATACATTAACAGCTTAACAGCACATCTGAAAGTTCTGGAACAAAAAGAAGCTAATACACCTAAGAGAAGTAGAAGGCAGGAAATAATCAAATTAAGGGCTGATATCAACCAAGTGGAAACTAAAAGAACTATACAAAGAATCAACAAAACCAAGAGATGGTTCTTTGAGAAAATCAACAAGATAGATAAACCCTTAGCCAGACTAACCAGAGGGCTCAGAGACAGTATCCAAATTAACAAAATTAGAAATGAAAATGGAGATATAACAACAGACTCTGAGGAAATTAAAAAAATCATCAGACAGATACCAATTACCAAAGTTAAATCAGGATCAGATAAACCATCTAAACAGTCTCATAATCCCTAAAGAAATAGAAACAGTCATTAAAAGTCTCCCAACCAAAAAAAGCCCTGGACCAGATGGGTTCAGTGCAGAATTCTATCAGACCTTCAAAGAAGACCTAATACCAATACTCTTCAAGCTATTCCATAAAATAGAAATGGAAGGAACACTACCCAATTCATTCTATGAGGCCACAGTCACACTGATACCAAAGCCCCACAAAGACCCAACAAAGAAAGAAAACTTCAGACCAATTTCCCTTATGAATATCGATGCAAAAATACTCAATAAAATTCTTGCAAACTGAACCCAAGAACATATCAAAATGATCATTCACCATGATCAAGTAGGCTTCATCCCAGGGATGCAGGGATGGTTCAATACCCGGAAATCCATCACTGTAATCCACTACATAAACAAACTCAAAGAAAAAACCACATGGTCATTTCATTAGATGCTGAAAAAGCATTTGACGAAATTCAACATCCCTTCATGATAAAAGTCTTGGAAAGATCAGGAATTCAAGGAGCATACCTAAACTTAGTAAAAGCAATATATAGCAAACCAGTGGCCAACATCAAACTAAATGGAGAGAAACTCAAAGCAATCCCACTAAAATCAGGGACTAGACAAGGCTGCCTTCTCTCTCTCTACCTATTCAATATAGTACTTGAAGTTCTAGCTAAAGCAATCAGACAAGAAAAGGAGGTCAAAGGGATACAAATTGGAAAGGAAGAAATCAAAATATCACTATTTGCAGATGATATGATGGTATACTTAAGTGATCCGAAAAACACCACCAGAGATCTGCTACAGCTGATAAACGACTTCAGCAAAGTGGCTGAATACAAAATTAACTCAAGCAAATCAGTAGCCTTCCTATACTCGAAGGATAAACAGGCTGAGAAAGAAATTAGGGAAATGACACCCTTCACAACTGTCACAAACAATATAAAATATCTTGGTGTGACTCTAATCAAACAAGTGAAAGATCTGTATGACAAGAACTTCAAGTCTCTGAAGAAAGAATTTGAAGAAGACCTCAGAAGATGGAAAGATCTCCCATGCTCATGGATTGGCAGGATTAACATAGTTAAAATGGCCATCTTGCCGAAAGCAATATATAGATTCAATGCCATCCCCATCAAAATCTCAACTCAATTCTTCATAGACCTAGAAAGAGCAATTCTCAAATTCATATGGAATAACAAAAAACCCAGGATAGCAAAAACTATCCTCAACAATAAAAGGTCTTCTGGGGGAATCAGCCTCCTGACCTCAAGCTGTACTACAGAGCAGTAGTGATAAAAACTGCATGGCATTGGTACAGTGACAGGCAGACAGATCAATGGAATAGAATCGAAGACCCAGAAACGAACCCACACACATATGGTCACTTGATCTTCGACAAAGGAGCTAAAACCATACCGTGGAAAAAACCCAGCATCTTCAACAAATGGTGCTGGTTCAACTGGTGGTCTACATGTAGAAGATTGCGAATTGATCCATTCCTATCTCCCTGTACAAAGCTCAAGTCCAAGTGGATCAAGGACCTTCACATAAAACCAGAAAACACTGAATCTAATAGAAGAGAAAGTGGGGAAGAATCTTGAACACTTGGGCACAGGGGAATTGTTCTTGAACAGAACACCAATGAGTTTTGCTCTAAGATCAAGAATTGACAGATGGGACCTCATAAAATTACAAAGCTTCTGTTAGGCAAAGGACACTGTGAATAGTGCCAAACGGCAACCTACAGATTGGGAAAAGATCTTTACCAATCCTACATATGATAGAGGGCTAATATCCAAAGTATACAAAGAACTCAAGAAGCTAGATGCCAGAGATCCAAATAACCCTATCAAAAAATGGGGAAGTGAGCTAAACAGGGAATTCTCAACTGAGGAAACTCAAATGGCCGAGAAGCACCTAAAGAAATGTTCAGCATCCTTAGTCATCAGGGAAATGCAAATCAAAACAACCCTGAGATTTCACCTCACACCAGTCAGAATGGCTAAGATCAAAAACTCAGGTGATAGCAGATGTTGTCGAGGATGTGGAGAAAGAGGAACACTTCTCCATTGCTGGTGGGAATGCAAGTTGATACAACCTCTCTGGAAATCAGTTTGGCAGACCCTCAGAAAAATGAACATAATACTACCTGAAGACCCAGCTATTCCACTCCTGGGCATATACCCAGAAGATGCTCCAACATGTAATAAAGACACATGTCCCACTATGTTCATAGCAGCCATATTTATAATAGCCAGAAGCTGGAAACAACCCAGATGTCCCTCCACAGAGAAATGGATACAGAAAATGTGGTACATTTACATAATGGAATACTACTCAGCTATTAAAAACAATGACTTCATGAAATTCGTAGACAAATGGATGGATCTTGAAAATATCATCCTGAGCGAGGTAACGCAGTCACAAAATAATGAACATGGTATGTACTCACTGTTAAGAGGTTATTAGCCCAAAAGTTTGAAATACCCAAGAGTCACTTCACAGCAACAGTAGTTCTGAGTGTGAAGTCCCAAATGGAGGGCTTGGAGAAAGGACTGAAGGAGCTGAGGGAGTGTGTAACCCCAGGGAGGTAGCAACAGTGGCAAGTGGCCTGACCCCCTGATACTTCTGGAGACTGATCCACCAACTAAAGAATACACATGGAGAGACCCATGGTGCTGGCCACAAATGCGGCAGAGGAGGGTCTTGTTATCTGTCAGGGGGAGGAGAGGCCCTTGGGCCTGAGGGTGTTAGATCCCCCAGAATAGGAGAATGACAAGGAGGAAAGATGAGAGTGGGTGGGTGGGTGGGAGGGTGGGTTGGAGAATATCTCCATATTGGCAGGGGGAAGGCGGAGGGAATGGGGAGGTTCCAAAGGGGAGATCTGAAACATTTGAAATGTAAATAAAATATGAAAAAAAAATTATTTAATAGGCAGGCTTTGCAGGAGAGCGGAAGCAGAATGCTAGTCTTAGAAGCAACCACAAGGTGGTGCTGTGTGCCCAGCGATGGCATTCTCGCCTTTGGTGACTTCACTGTCATCTTTTTTCTCACCAATTATCAGTTTAGTAAAGCAATTTCTCAGTCTCTTCCTAGCCCATAATTTTCCTTAGTCAAACGGTTTCAGTTTTCCTTTCTTGTGTCACTTTGCAGAGTGACATGCTTAAGGAAGAGTCATGCGTAAGGCTGAGGTTAGTCAGCGCCTCCTGGTATTATGCCGGTGCCACCCAAAGAGAAAATACTACGACAAGATTATTCCTTTTCTCTGTCAAAGTCATAACATAATACTGTGTCATGACAGTATGCTGTGACTAAATTTCAAGAAAGAATAAGTACGTCAAAACCTTGAGCAGGGTGGAGGGTGTGAGCTTGGTTTTTGGGGTCACTTCGGACCTATGCTGGGATGTGGGACTCTCAAAACCATCACCTGATTGGCTTGTAGGAAAATCTCCTTTTTAAAGGGCTCACCCAGTTCAAAAGCTACAATATACCGAGGTTAGAAATTCCACAGGCCTGAGGTCCTTCAAGAAGAGAAGATGTCAGTCATAGCAGGGTCTTCTGGGCCTTATCCTGGCAGGTCTGAATCCCTGAGGCAGGTTTACAAGGCGATGCTGCAAACTAGCACTGGAGAAAGGATAAGGCTGAGTACCAGGACATGAGCACTAGAGGTCAGCATCACCAAGCAGTCAGAGACACTGAGGATTGCCCCCCCCCCCCCCCCCAAGGCTCTATAGGGTGTTCTAACAGAGCTTATCCATGTCCTGTGCCTTATTCCATCTGACCAACCATAGCAGTCCTGAGGAGTTGCGAGTACGGACATAATGTAGCAATAGTAGCCTGTCTTTTTGGCAACATACATTGTAATTGGGTACCTGTGATCTTGGAAAGGTCTGGGAACTGATGATGAGCAACTAGCTAGCCTTGGCTATGTAATGAGCTTGTCACAAACAAACGATCAAACAAAAACAAACAAACAGCAAGCAAGCAATGAAGCAACAACAGAACAGCCATGGATGGACAGATGGTACCCCTTTGTTTTGATTTTATTTTATTTTTGAGACAGGTTCTCATGTAGCCCAGGCTGGGCTTGAACTCTTGATCTTACTGCCTCTCCCTCCTAAGTGCTGGGATTGTAGGCATGTGCCACCATGGCTGGCCAAGGGTGAAATATTTTGTGCAGAAGGAAATTGGGATGGAATGTATCCTTAAAAAATGAAAAGCGGGATTTACAAAATATTGTGGCTTTGTGAGTTGCTTAAGACCATAAATTGTACAGCTTGGTGGTTATGACTGCAGACCCTGGGACCAATAGTCCCCAGTTTGAATCCCATTCTAGTACTTGGAAGTGGAGGGACTTAGGCGCGCTTCTTAATCTCTGTTCCCCAGTTTGTGAAGTTATAACTTGGGAAGATCATCATTTCAGAATCATTAATGACTCTCCCGTAGGGTCGCTGTGAGGATTAAGTAAAATCACTGTAGCAGGAAGTGTTTACTGTGTGCTTGCTCTGTGCCAGGTGGCAGACTTAAGCTCTCAATTTTAGCGTTTCATAATTCTGACAACCAGTGTGTTCCATTTTGCAGCTGCTTAAACTGAGGCATGGCTACATCAACATACCTGAGTATGAACTAGCCGGTTTCCTCTCCAGGGTCTGCTGCTTTGCTGCTTTAATTATTACCCTGTTTTCATTGAACAAACATTCAACAGTGGGCTAGGGAGATGGCCTAGTAGGTAATGAGCTTACTATACCAGCCTAAGGACTTGATTCCGACCCCGGGCACCCATGTGAAAACCAGGTTTGAGGGTGCATGTCTGGCACTCCAGTGCTGGTGGGGGCAGAGACATGTGGGTCTAGGGGACTTTCAAGCCAGACAGTGTAGTCAAAATGGCAAACTCCAGGTTCAGTGGGAGATTCTGTCTGAAAAAAAAATAATGTGAATAATTTCACTTAATATTATACTTTCCAGTATACTTCTGGCTGTTTTCCCATAAATTTCATTTTCTTTACAGCTGAATAAGATTCTGTTGTGTATCTGAACCATATTTTCATTATCCAATAATTTGTGGATGGAACCTAGGCTGATTTCATTTCTAGCTATAGTGAACAGGCACGGACAAATAAGGGTCTCTGTGGTGGGGTATGCCCAGAAATGGCATATTCGGGTCACATGGTAGCTCTAACTCTGGCATTTCGATGAACCTTCCATACTAGCATCCACAATGGCTACTCCAGCTTACCTCCCTATCAGCAGTAAGTGTTCTTCTTTCTCCACATGCTCTTCAATACTTACTGTTAGCGTTCTTGTTAATAGTCATTATGCCTGGGGTGAGGTGGCACCTTATAGTAGATTTAATCTGCATTTCCTGACTACTAGGGTTGTTGAGCACGTTTCCAAATACTTGTTGGCTATGTTTCTTCTTTTGAGACCTGCCTGTTCATTTCACTAGACTATTTGTGCTCGGCAGTTTTGATGATTTTGGTACTTAATTTTTGTGCTTCTTTGTAAATTCTAGATATTAACCCTCTGTCTGAAGTACAGTTGTCAAATATCTCTCCCACTCTGTAGGCTGTCTTAAAAATGAAAGATGATGCTTAATATTGCTTCTGTGAACAAAAAATAAAATAAAAAGAATAAAAATAAAAGTAAAAAAGAGTAAGTTGGAGAAGTAGCCAAGGGCGATGTTGGAACACTATCTTCCGGCCCCCACATTCCCCTGCACGGCTGAGTACATTGATACACCTATACACCTCTAATTGTTACTACAACTATTAACTATTATTGTAATGGGGTGATCCATGGCCTGATCTTCATGTTTCTATTACATACTCACAAACTGTATTGGTCTTGCCAAGTTTAAATTTGCATCTTATGTATATGCATGTGTGCCTGAATATGTGATATGCACTGCATGCATACAGGTGTCTGTGGAGGCCAGAAGACTAGGTTTCCTGGAGTTGAAATTACGGTGTATGCACCACCATGGAGGCACTGGGAACCAATACTGGATCCTTTGCAAGGACAGCAAGTGTTCTTGACTACTGAACCCTCTCTTCAGCCCAGATATCCTTCTATAGTTTTGCTGTGAGCTCTGGGGAATTTGTTTCTATCCAGTCTTTTTATCTTTTACACCAACAGGTGGAGGAGAAAGCAGACTCCATCTATCTCTGGGACTTCTTGGCAGATCTTCTTCAGTAAAGCCATAGCTGCTCACTTCTGGATGTACAAGCAGCAGCTAGGTTGGAAAAATACTTCTTTAGTAACATAGTACTCAGGTTGCTGGAGTCAAAGTCAAGATCTTTATCTTTAAAAAAATATTATTTTAAAAGTGATGTGTATGTGTCTGCATGTGGCTATGTGCATGTGAGCGCAGATGCCCCACAGAGGCAGGAGGTGTTAAATTCCCATGGAGCTGGAATTCTAGCATGTTGTAAGTCATCCTACATGGATGCTGGGAACTGAACTCATGACCTCTGCGAGAGCAGTAAGTACTCTTAGCCATTGAGCCATTTCTAGTCTTCTGAAGGTCTTTCCATCCAGTGATGTAACCCTCTGCGTCTCAGTTTACCAATCTGTAAAGTACATGTAACTTTATAGCATTCAATATTTATTTATTTTTATTGTATTGTATTGTATTGTATTGTATGTATGTATGTATGTATGTATGTGTTTTGCCTGCATGTAAGTGTATATATGCAGTGTGTAAGAGGAGGGAGTTAGGACCTTGGGACTAGAGTTATAGACACTTGTGAGCCGCCATATGGGTGCTGAGAATTGAACCCAGTTTTCTGGAAGAACAACCAGTGCTAACAGTTTAGCCTTCTCTCCAGCTTCACTTTATAGTATTTAAAAGACAGACTTGGCTGGGAGCTAGTTCAGTTGGTACGTGCTTGCTGTGGAAGTGTGAAGACCTGAGTTTGATGGGAGAGCACATGTAAAATATTCCAGGCATAGTGCTGCACCCCTGCTGGGGAGGTAGAGACAGGTATGTCTTTGAGGCTCTATACCCAGCATAGCTGAATAAGTAAGGTCTAGGCTAGTGACAGATAACTGTTTAAAGAAAAGCATTCACAAGATGGACAGTATGTTGAACCTCAAGGTTTGACATCTGGCCTTCATGTACATTTGCACATGCACTTGAACCCACATATGTAGCTACATGCACAGACATATACCCACACATATGTGCGCCCGCACTCACACACAACACAAAACAAATTAGACTTAAAAAAAAAAGTGACTGATAATAAACTTAGTGTACCAGGATGCAAGACTTGGCTATCACCAGTAGCGGCACTCTGGCTTAGAGAGGAAAGAAATCACTTCTCTCTGATTCAACTTCATGAAAAATTACCCATGATTCCAAGATCCAAACTGCATCCTCTCCTTCACATTGGTTTCAGGCAAACGTACCTGTTTGTTATGAGCCTCTGCATCCTAAAAGCTACCTCCAGAGACTGAAGCTGACATCTGATACTTTATCTCAGCGTTGTCCGGTAGGTGTATTATGCAGGCCACATAACTGATTTTATATGTGTAAGCAGTCAGTGAGGAAAGGAGAAAAAAAAGTGAACTTATTTTTATGTTTTATTTATTCTGATTATTATTATTTTTTTACAAGGAACCTATATGAACCTTTCTGACGGGGCATGGTCACATTCTTTTTCTTACTTGCTGTCCTTGACACTTAGTGTGTATTTTACACTTACAACTCACACTGTTTGCTAGGCCACATTTCCATGGCTCACTTCTCTGTGCAGCAAAGGCTCAGTGCCGGGATAGCTCTGCAGAAGTATCTTATTTGGGATGATCAACTTTTCAGCCTTATCTAACTTTATACCCATATTCATTAGCATATATAATAATTGTATAAGGTAAGAAATTACTCACTGATATTCTTTCTCTCTTTTTTATTTAAAGATTTATTTATTTATTTTATGTATATGAGTACACTGTCGCTGTCTTCAGACACACCAGAAGAGGGCATCAGATCCCATTACAGATGGTTGTGAGCTACCATATGGCTGCTGGGAATTGAACTCAGGACCTCTGGAAGAGCAGTCAGTGCTCTTAACCTCTGAGCCATCTCTCCAGCCCTCACATCAATACTTCTATATGTGCATACAGTGTAATATGATCACAGTCACCCCTCTTTGGTCTTTCTCATCTTCTGGATTCCTCATCTCTTCGCTTCACATCCCTAACGTTTTTTTTCCCCTAGAGCTTCCAAGCCCTGTTCTTTGCCTAAATCTCACACACGGGTGGGGTGGGGTGGGGGGATCACCATGTTTGTCCTCATGAAATCGGCTTATTATTCTTAACAGGATGATGTCAAGTTCCACCCACTTAGCTTTAAAGGTCATCATTTTATTCTTTATGGTTGAATACAATTTCATTATGGATATATTCATTTTTTTTTTTTTTTAAATCTATCAATCATTGATGTGTACCTGTTTGACTCTATATCTTGATGATTTTGAGTTCGGCAACATGGCCTTGACTAGCTGCAGTCCTGTGACAGTTTAAGCTCTTTCTTCTGTGTCCCTGGGTAACTTGGTCCACAAGGCCCTCGGCATTTTCTGAACACGGTAATGCTTTACCTAACATTCTCACCAACACCTATCACCAGTGTCAGGAGATAGAGATAGACACGAAGTCTCTAAGATGAGGTCCACCTTATAGATGAGGAAACCTAGTATTGCAATGGTTAGATTTTTCAAGACTACAAGTAGCAACACCGGCTCCAATCCCTTTGCTTTGAAGTCTGCTTTACTGATGGTAACCCCGTGGGAGGTGCCGGGCTGCCCAGCCTAGAACGAGAATGGGCTGTCAAGGTCAAGAGTGAACATCTGGTCAACTGAGGTACTCAAGTGGTCCTAAGGCACCCTGCAGAATGAAGTAGAGGAGATTTCTAAACTCCTTGGAAGTGGGAAAGGCGGGGTGAAGATGCTTTGTGAAGCTCTAAGAATGCAGCATGCTCTCTTTTCCTCAGGGAGACGGGGCAGATACTGTTGTCACCAGTGCAGGCAGGCTGGGATTTCCTCCTTTAGCTCTACAAAGCTAGCCTTCCCCCAGGCCCAGTCCCCTTGCACAGCACCAGCCCGCCCAGGCCTGATTGCGTTGATCTTCTCCCCTGGAGGACCAGCCCCACATCCTCCCATTGTCAGAGCTGATATAGTCCCTCATTAATTTAGACTCGTGTAAATATTTTTGGAAGCATTGCTTTGCTGTCCTGAAGGTTGGTAGGGCTGAGTGTGAGCTGGCTGGGGTCTCATCCACCTCTTCCTGACCTCCTTCCTGCTTCTGTTGTTTCCTGCCCTCTGCCTCTTGACTGAGTCTCTCACCATGGCTAGACAAAGGCCAGGGAGCTGTGGGGAGAAAGCTTCCTCTGTAGGAGTTCTTGGGGGGAAGGGTTGGGAGGGGCGGACTGGGTGGCCCAAGGATAACTGGGTAAAGCCCTTTCCTTCCCTGGACCTTGCCCAGTGAACCCCAATGTGTGGAATAGCTTAGTATCCTCAACCTTTCACCATCAAAGGCCACTTTGCTTGCTTTCCTGTTCTTCCCTGGTGAGCTCTCTTCAGGGAAGGATTTTGTTTGTCTAACCCACACCATTTATTAAATAATAATGATTCTATCTTCTCAGTTTTTATTCAACAAAGGCCTGCTGAGCAGCATGGGAAGAACCAGAGCCACCACATGGATTTGCTAAAACCCAGGCTTGAGCTGCTGCTGCGTGGCATTTAGAGGTTTATCTTGTGAAGGGAATGGGAACCGTGCCACGTCCAGAAGATTTTATACAATGCTGATGCTGGCCCCACACTACCACCCCCCTCCCTGTTACTGTCTCCTGCGGCCTATGGCCTCAACTTAGGAACCAGAGGCCTCATCGAATTTAGGAATCTTTCCCGTTTCAGGTTCCAGGAGCTCAATCTCTATCCACCGATCCCTGGTCTCTTCTGAGGTTATACACATGGTGGTAACATGACTCACACGGGGTTGTTAGAGTTGCCATGGATGGGGTTCTGTGTGCATGGGCCAAGGTGGGTGCCGGTGAGCACAAGTGGGGTGGCCAGAGAGATCAGGAGAGACTTCCAGATTCCTGCTGATTCCATTCTAATCCATCACACAGGGCTTTGCACCACGCCACGATTGTAATCTGATCCTGCATTTAGTGACTGAGAGATCAGTTCCATGTTCCCTTTTGACCTCATTGGAAAGAAAGCCACTTGCTCAGCCACTGTTGGAGCTGCTGTCACAGTCCCCAGAATCATAGAAAAATAGACCTGACTGGTCCAGTGTCTTCATGTACAGATAGAGAAGCTTGGTGGTGGTGGTGGTGGTGGGGAATGTTTAGGGGCTTGTTTGAGCTACAAAGCCAGCTGATCATTCAAGCTTCAGACAAAGCAAGCTCTCATTCAAGGTTTAGCTAGGATGCCTGAGACCCCCACAAGGCTCCATAGACTATGCTTGCTTAAACTCCTAGCTTTCATGTGTCCTCAGCACCATTATCCCTGCTTAACTCTCTTTGTGGTGTTTATCAGGACCCCAGTGCTCTGCCTTCCATCACCAGTCACTTCCTCACCCCTAGCAAGTACAGGGGATCAGAGACACAGCCTGAATTATTCATGTTATGTGCTCAGAGACCCGAAGTCTGTCACAGGCTAGCTGCTCAACAAACACTTGCTGAGTGAAAGAACAAATAGGCGGAGGAGACTGGAACTCATATCTGTGGGTCTCAGGCTTTCTGTCCTTTCTGTCCGGGGAGCTCAGGGAGCCCAGAGAGTTGGAAGGGCCAAGAAGTTGGAAGTAGTACCAAATGGTGGAATGAGTTAGGGCAGGGGTGGTGGCAGGGATGTCAGAGGGCGTGGGGAGGTATAGGGGGAGATTTAACTTTAATTGTTAGAGATGACCATTTGGTTTTGGTCAGATAAGGAGTAGGGCTGGGGTGGCACTGCAGTGCTGTGGCTGAAGACAATAGCAGTGCAATGCTGGAGCCAGGCAGGTAGCTAAATAAGTCTCAGCTACATCTACCTCCCTGCTCCTCTCCATCTCCCTTCCACCCCCAGCTTCCCTCAGATAACAAACCAGCTGTTAGGGACACAGCTGTGGCTGCCTCTTGGAGAGAGAGAGAGAGAGAGAGAGAGAGAGAGAGAGAGAGAGAGAGAGAACAGGAAAGCAGGCAAGCAAGCCTGTGGTGCTGGGTAAGTTCCCAAGCTGTGGAGTTCAAAGCAGACCTGTGAAGTCAGGGGCAGAGCAGAGAGCTAGAAGGGAGGAGGTGAGAAGTCAGTGAGGGGCAGAGAAAGGCTACACTTCTACTTTGATGTCCCAGCACAGAGCTTGAGCCAGGTCTGGGTGGGGTCCTAGCAGATGGCTTTAGCTTTCCTCCTCAACTCAAAGCTTTAGAGAGAGCCAATTAACCACACTTTCCTGTCCTTTAGGCAGGATGTTTATCTAGTCCTCTGAACCTATGACATAGCTGTGTGAGTCCAGGGCACACTCCTACCTTACTGTATACAAGAAAGCACATTCCCCTACATACGCAAATATGTATACCCATCCATTGCACATGCAAGCAAGGCACACCCTTGGACACACATGAGCTTACACACATAGTGCCACTCATATTTGCAGTCTGTTCACAAGTATCCCTAGACTTCACATCTAAGTGGTCTTACATCGTGTATAAAACTTGCACTCACTAAGTGTACATGACAATGTCCATCACAGCCAAGGCTGTCTGTTTTCTCTGTGAGGAGTCAGCCTGTGGGCAAGGTTGGGGAAGATTTCTAAAGCCAACTCTAGTATTTTCACTCTGCCAGCAATTTTGGCTCTTCTCAAACAGTATGGAACATGTCCAAGACACTTTTCTGCCAGGAACTGTTTATCTCTGACTTGTCACAATACCTGGCAGAAATCACCTAGGAGAGAGAAGTCCCCTAGGAAACCTGTTTGTTCCTCTCCTAGGCCAACTAGCCCTGGAGACTCTGGCTAACAACCCTGCCTTAGCTTCTGCTTTACCACATGGCTGCAAGTAGATTACTTTGGATCAGTTTTGCAAAAAAGTTGCCCTTGTTATTACAGTAGACTGGTCCTGAGGTAAAGACCCAAGTTATCACCGCTCCTCTGAGCACAGCTCTAATGCTTTAATTCAACAAACATCTATTAGGGGCTGAACTGAGAGCTTGGATGACAGACAGATATCAGTCCCAGGCCTGGGGTATGTGTAGCCTCTGAGTCTTGGGGCACATCAGGCTGGTCTGCAACCTTAGTTCTGTTTACGAATCTCACATCTCCTGTGATGGATAGTGCAGTGGGAGACAGGGATAGATCAGCACCAAGTTGGGTGAGGAGTGAGCCTGGCTGTCAGTGTTGGGATCACTCTGGCCATCTGGCTCCAGCTTGCTCTAGGCTGGAGTCTGGGTCTTATCACCATCCCACCATTCCAGGCACAGATTGTTGACCCCTGTCCCATCCCAGGCTCCCAATCCCCTTCTCTTTCAATTGAGATAGAGAATTAAAGAAATGCATCCATATTTTCTCCCATGGAGAACTCTGGGTTTGCATCTGGCTTGGCAGGACAGTTGGGAGAGACAGACAGGAAGTTGATTTCAAGGATATTAAAGTTTTCATGTTTCCCTCCCTCTGTGTCCTCAGTTACCCAGGGGTTGCTCCTGGATCTTTCTGGAAGCAAAAAAGAAATATGTGCGGTGTCAACACCAGTCTCTGTCCTGGAATGGCTACAGTACAAGTATTTACTCTCTATCCTCATCTGGAGAAAACTGCCTCCTGCACAACTATGTGGTCCCTCCTGATAGGCAAAGAGATCTGAAGTAGCTGGCAGTTAACTGTTTCTACTCGGCCACACTGTCATTCTGCCACCTGTTCAGAAGAAGCAAGTGGGCTTGCATACTCTCAGGATGATGAAGCCTCAGCTCTAGGTAGAATTGAGTGTGACAACGAAGTTCAAAGAGGCAGAGCCGTGTTACCTTTTCAGTTAGCAGAGCCAACCAGGTGTTCTCTCTGGCAATGGTGGATACAGAAATCACAGCTATCCTAGCATCTTCCCATATCTGTGTACTGCTTATTAACATGGACAGTTACAAGTAAAAGGGCCAAAGGCCTTTATTTAGTGACTGAGAGAACAAGTTACTTTACCTCTCTTGTGTCTCGGTTTGCTGAGGTTAAATACGAGTATATATCTTGTAAGTTCTCTCTCTCTCTCTCTCTCTCTCTCTCTCTCTCTCTCTCTCTGTGTGTGTGTGAGTGAGTGATGCATGTGCATATGTGTGTGCAAGTGTATTCACCTGTGCATATGGAAGTCATAGTTTGCTATTAGAATGCTAATCTCAATAGTTTCTCTATTATTGATTAGGGTCTGTCATTGAACTTGGACCTGTCTTGGCTAAGCTGGCTAGCCATTGAAGCCCAAGGGTCTCCCTGTCTCTGCTCTATCTAGTACTGGTTTACAGATGCATGCTGTCTTTCCTGCTTTTATGTATGCTGGGGTTATAAACTGAGGCCCTCATGCCATCTCCTGCTTAGTCCTCACATTGTTTTACTGATTGAAAGAGACAATAAACCATATAGAAGGATGCCTGACACCCAATATGTGAACAATGTTTAGTGCTCAGGAGACCCAGACAGTGGCCCTTAGGACCTTTCTTACCTTTCTTTCACCCCTCTTTCCTGCATTTCCCCATTGTATCCTAAGACTTTGGCCATGGTTGTTTCTATTTTTCATTCTTTGCATTTTCTGGTTTCCTTGTCTGTATTTCCTCTGTGTTTCTTCTACCTCCTGTTCCCAGAAAACTCTTCCTGTTCTAAACCTACCAACTGGGGATGCTATAATCTGTTTTACCTTCCTGATTTTATATTTTGATATGGGTGTTAATGCCTTGAACCCATTTCTGCCTCAAACTTCAGTTTCTGCCTCTCAGATTTTGGGATTATAGGCATTTACTTCCTTGCCTGGCACCTAGAATACATTTCTTTTAAAAATGAAATCAATTCCCCATGTTACTCAATCTGATATTTTCTCATAAGCATTCAGAATTAGACATTGTCTTGAAAAATCTTGAGGTATGGGACACTGTTCCACAGTTTTGCATAGACACCAGAGACCAGGACTGAGGAAGCCTTTGTCTTATTTGAGACAAAGTCTCGTTGTGTTGCCCAGGTTGTCTCCAAACTTTTGGATGCAAATGATCCTCCAACCTCAGCCCTTAAAGTAGCTGCTACTACAGTCGACATGCACAGTGCCTTCCCAGTGTCCTTTGATAGACAAACTCTACTTAGTCATAGTCTCTGACTCCCTGTTACCACAGACCGGCTGCCTTGCCAGAATACATGCTTAACTTATCCATGCAGGTATCTGAATTTGTCTACTTGAAGATCCCTGGGGATGTTTACCAACAAATCCTCCTACTAGGAAGTGGTTATCAGCTCTGCAAGCCTTTGCCATGGATGAGTAAGGCTTACCTAGTTTGGCCATTTCCTTCTACCCCAACCTTTCCCTCCCTCTCTCCTACTCCTTTCTGCCTTCCTCTCTCTCCCCTCCTTTCCTCCTTTCTACCTTCCAACCCCAGCCCCCAATGGGGGGGGCATGGAATCTAAGGCTTCACACACTACTATTAAGCTAAGCTTGTAATCTTCCTGCCCAAATTCAGGTAGCTTCCCTCACTTTTGGGAGGTGAAATAGAAAGGATGCACTTACAAAAAACATCTTATCTTGTGCATCCTTCCTCTCCCTGCAGAGGCCCCAGGAACAGGGCCAGATGGGAGGGCGCCTACATCTGCTTGGGGGCTGCTTGTTTGTCTGCATCCTCCTCTAAGTCAACTTCCTGACCCTATGTGGTCTTATGAAACCGCTTGGCCAGTGGATATCAGTAAGAACCTGAGGAATGAACTGAGCCCATGTTCTCACCACATGGTAATTCCTACTTTGATTCTCCTTGTCTTACTCCTTTCCTAATTCGTCCATTTACGTGTTCACTCAACAATCAGAGATCCCCGAAGACATGCTAGAACTATGTTCCATACGTGCTTAGATAAGAAAAGTAAACAACCAGCCATAACAAACTTTACCCCCTGATCTTTGTTGTAAGACACTTACCTTAAGCCTCAGTTTCCCCATAGATTTAATGATGGGGCTAGGAGCCACTTTGTCTTGGTTTCTCTCATCCTGTGACTCTGCCAACCAACTTTTGAACATCTCTACCTGCAAACTACAAACTCTGGTTTGCCAGCAGCGTATGATCTGTAAAGAAAGTTCATTATGCTTTTGTCTGCAAAATACCAACGTTCTCAGAAACAGGGTTGAAGCCAATGTGTAGAGAGGAATGAATGAAGTGCAGGGAATCCCAGTGTCTCCTGGGGTGGGGGTGGGGTGGGAGTGCAGGGTCAGCAGGGAACATCCAGATGCTGGGGCACCCCTGTGAAATATCACACCCTCTCTGCCCTGTGCTTGTCCTGGATTCAGGTCAAACTGGATTTCAATCTGCATAATTTGTCCCATTTAAAAGGGTTGGGTGAGGGTAACAACAGGAGGGTGAAGACTGAGGAGGGGGATAGACACCCCTTCCTCCCCAAAAGGCAGGCATGAAATGGTGGCCAGAGGAAACCAGAGTGAAGAATCTGGAGTGAAGGCTGGTAGCAGCTAGAGAGAGGAGGTGGGACCAGGAGGAGCAGCAGGCTTGCAAACCACAGATAATTGTCAGCCCAGCACAGTAGGGGTCAATTTAGTCTACTTACCCAGTGGCAAGAAGAAAAAAAAAAAGTGGGCTGTGACTGAAAGATCTTAAGACTCCCTAGAGAGGGAGGGGTTAACCTGGGGGTGGGAGGACTGAGTCGGAGTTTAGGAGGAGACAGAGACTCTGGAGGGTGCAAGGAAGTGTCTTAGCTGAGCTGGGCTAGGACGGGAAGGCAGAGTGTAAGCTGCCTGAGAAGCACATCCTGCTAGGTCTGAGCTCTCAGAGGGGAAGGGCTCTAAGCACCCTCAGACCTCTTACTCTGAAGTTCAAGCCAAACCTTCAGGGTGCTTGCTGAGTTGGTGACTTAACTCTGGGACTGGTGTCCTTGGGACTCACTGGTCAGCTTCATCCCATTCACCACCATGGAAGATGATGGTTACAACTACTATGGGGCTGACAACCAGTCTGAATGTGACTACGCAGACTGGACACCCTCTGGAGCGCTCATTCCTGCCATCTACATCCTGGTTTTCCTTCTAGGCACCACAGGCAATGGCCTGGTGCTCTGGACTGTGTTTCGGAGCAGCCGTGAAAAGAGACGCTCAGCTGACATCTTCATTGCCAGCCTGGCAGTGGCTGACTTGACCTTTGTGGTGACTTTGCCACTGTGGGCCACTTATACCTACCGGGAGTTTGACTGGCCTTTTGGAACCTTCTCTTGCAAGCTCAGCAGCTACCTCATCTTTGTCAACATGTACGCCAGTGTCTTTTGCCTCACCGGCCTTAGCTTTGACCGATACCTGGCCATTGTCAGGCCGGTAGCCAATGCTCGCCTAAGGCTGAGAGTCAGTGGGGCCGTGGCCACAGCAGTCTTGTGGGTGCTGGCTGCCCTTCTAGCTATGCCTGTCATGGTGTTCCGTTCCACAGATGTCCCAGAAAACAGCACCAAGATTCAATGCTACATGGACTACTCTATGGTGGCCACTTCAAACTCAGAGTGGGCCTGGGAGGTGGGCCTTGGTGTGTCCTCCACTGCCGTGGGTTTTGTAGTGCCCTTCACCATTATGCTGACATGTTATTTCTTCATTGCCAAAACCATCGCTGGCCATTTCCGAAAGGAGCGCATTGAGGGCCTGCGGAAGAGGCGCCGGCTGCTCAGCATCATCGTGGTGCTGGTGGTGACCTTTGCCTTGTGCTGGATGCCTTACCACCTGGTGAAGATTCTCTACATGCTGGGCAATTTGCTGCACTGGCCCTGTGACTTTGACAGCTTCCTCATGAATGTCTTTCCCTATTGCACCTGCATCAGTTACGTCAACAGCTGCCTCAACCCCTTCCTCTATGCCTTCTTTGACCCCCGATTTCGTCAAGCCTGCACCTCCATGCTCTGCTGTGATCAGAGCGGGTGCAAAGGCACCCCTCACAGCAGCAGTGCCGAGAAGTCAGCCAGTTATTCTTCTGGTCACAGCCAGGGCCCTGGCCCCAACATGGGAAAGGGAGGAGAGCAGATGCATGAGAAATCGATTCCCTATAGTCAAGAAACCCTTGTGGACTAGGGCTGGGACCAGAGGGAAGCCTGGTGCCTCGGGTCTGACCCACTGACCCAAACTCTATCCTCACGCTCTGAGAACCAGGTAGCATAGCTGTACCTTCTCCCTGACTCCTCACTCCTTCTCTGATCACCTCCGAGCTCTGCCTTGCCCCTCTCTTCTCAGAGGTTTGCGGTTTAGTGGAAAGGGATGGAGCCTTGTAAACAGCTCAGCTGTTCAACATTTCTGAGGTTGACCTTGCACAAGTCTCTCACCTTCTTTAAACCTCAGTTTCTTTGTTTGTCATGAACGGGGGAAGGTTATATGGACCCTAAAGTGTTGAAGTGTGAGTCCTGACCTAATCGATTTCTGCCGTTTGCTCAGCTCTCTAACCCCCCCCCTTTGTTTTCTCTGCTGCAGAAATTGCTTCTGTCAACTACTCACTTTCTAGATCTCTTTCTCTTCTAGTGGGTTCCTCCCCTTCAAACCTTCCTGTACCCCAGTGCCTTCTTCTCTGCTGTGCTCTTAAGGGTTAAGAACCCTAAAACTTGAAGGGTAACTTATCCTTTGAGTTCTTATCCTGTTTTCCCAGCCAGTGGTGACTGTAAGTAGGCAAAGAATTAGTGCTCTGGTCCCCAGAGCCGGGAGCTCTGGATCGTTCTGAAAAGTTGGATCAGTTCATTGTTGGTCCAGTCACCAGGGCTAGACAGATTTTTGAATAGAGATTTTTCCTTGGCAGAATCTCTGTGATGCTTAGTGAATCCTACCGATAACCCACTACCTTCCCATCAGTTTTTAAAATTGTCTGTGAGAATTGCAAAGCAACAGGACTGAAGAAGCTGTGGGTTGTCCCGTCCCTATGAAGGGGGCGGTTGGGAAGGGAAAACAGAGAAAGGGTTAGAGGGGAATCTGTATTTAGTCTGTATGCTGCTTGCCTCCCCTCCCCCAACCCTCATCCCCCACCTCCTACAGAACTGTGAACTGTAGAGCAGATCTTTCTCCTGACTCATCCTCCACCCCACCATCTCTATAGGGTTTGGTGCTGCTTTGCACCAAGAGTCACCTGCTTGGTTAGGTAAGGCTATTTGCTTTTTGTCTATATGGGTATATATAAATGTGTGTGTGTGTGTGTGGCTGTGTGTGTGTGCGCACATACACACATGAGTATCACATAAACTTCATTGATAAAGGACTGGGGTGAACTCACTTTCCCCTGTGCCTCTGTAGGTCTCACAGTCCACTTGGGGAAGAATGGACATATGGAGGGAGCATAGAATAGATATGGGTCCACCCCCACTGGATTTGGGGAACTCCGACGGCTGGTCCGTATTTAGGAAAGAAGTCTATGTTTGTGCTAGGCTTTCTGTAGGGAGCTGTTTCCTCAGTAGCATCTGGTCCTAAGGCTGGAGAAGTCTGGAGCTGGGCCCCAGTTCCTCTCCCAGTTCCACAGTGGCAAGAACAGACTTACAGACTATAGCATGGCCCTTCTCCTGTGTTGCTCCCTGGCTCTGATTTACTTCTCACCCCTCTCACTCTCTTCGGGGGTCTGTGGTCTCTTCCTAAGGAGGCCACCTTCTTGCCACAGGATGAAGAATGATGAAGGTGAGCGTTTGTTCTCCTCTTCATCAGGACTGAGCCTCTTGGCTCCTCTGGCTCCTCTAGGGGGGGAGTAAGGCTGGAAAAGAGACTGGAGCCGCTGTGGGGCTCTCAAGGACAAAATTAATAGTGGGGCCTTTGTGAGCTGGAAATGGGTGTGTGTATTCCGGGTTTTGTTCTTGGAGGACTCTGGAAACCAAGGACAAGAGCCTGGCTTGATGCAGTTGGACCATCTCTGGCAGAGATCCTGCTCCTGGGGTAGAAAAAGGGGGTTGTGGTGGTGGGGGATGGAGAAAACAGCTCTCTTAGCTGAGCTCTGCATGTCTCAGGCCAGAAACTTTCAAACAGCTACTTTCTCTGCCAGGCCATCCTCAAAGCAAGCTGCAGGAGGTTTCTGGGAGACAGGAAACTCAACCATGGCTGGGACAGATAGTAGTGGAGGCAGCCGCTTTCCCCCACCCCCACCCCTGCCTCAGAATGCGCTTTTTTTCTGATTTTGTTAGTCACTGTGGTTCATCAAATAAAACTGTTTTGTGTAGCGGTTGTGTCCGAAGCCTCCTCATTTGAAAGCACCTTGAGAGCAGTGTAAGACCCTGCACTTTCCCTCTTCAGTTAGAGGTGAGAGAGTGTATTGGAGGGGGGGATCAATGGGAACCAAAGAGGGAGAATCTCCTGGAAAACTGGGCTGAAAGGAGATGGAACAATAGGCCCCAGGCAAGTGTAAAGATGGGGCTGGGAATGGACTGGGCATAGCTAAGCCTCCTGCTCTGAAAACCACAGAACAATGGGTACACATTTTGGAGACTACAGCACAGGTATACCTGGGGGAAAATAACATCAGATACTTACTTCTTTCTCTCTATCCATTAACTCATCTATCTCTCCCCACCTCCCTTTATCACTATCTCCTACTGACTCAACCATTCATCTCTGCTGATTCGTTATCACTTGCTGATTGATTGCTTCATTCACCACCACCGTTTAAGTCAGACATCTGAAGCTCCGTTCTCCAATGGGAGCCACTCTGATAATCTTGAAGATGCCAGTTCCTGGATGTCACTCCAGACCTATGGAGTTAGAATCTCTTAGATTCACTCCAGGGGTTTACAGGTGCTAAAAACAGCCCAGAAGTCTTCCTGAATTAACGCAGGCACACAGACATGACAGTTGGGATCAAGAAAACTGGGCTCTGGATGACAATCTATTTGGAGGAGGAAGAGGCCGGACTGATCTTTGTGGAGGAAATATTAGGGTTAGATGTTCTTCAAAGAAGGCCTCCCTGGAACCAATAATTTTGCAGGTGACATAAAAACAGTCACCAGAGAGGGGGCTGGGGGAGGGGAGACTGCAGCAGGAGCTCATATTTATCCAGTTTTACACATGTGCTAACATTTTTTCCAGGCATTATCTTGCAACCTGCCTCTGAGAGGGGCACTTGTGCCTCACTTTGCTGATAAGAAATCCGAGACACAGAGATTAGCAGTATCTCCTGACCACAGACTACTCTGAGAAAGAGCCAGGCCCAGAGTCATGAATCTAACTCCTAAGGCCACACTCTTGACCATGGAATGCTGCTGCTTCCCCCAAAGTACAGATGAGGTGGTGCCAGATGGTTGAGAAGGAAAAGGTAATCTCATCTGCAAGATGCCAGGCACACATGGAGACCAGGCAGGATAGGAAGTGCCAGGGAAGGGTGGAGATGCTCAAGAGAGACAGATGGGGAGAGATAGAGAGACAGAGACAGGATATGCAAAAGAGATGGTAACAGAACAAGGAGAAGGAGAGAATACATGAGAGAGAGAGAGAGAGAGAGAGAGAGAGAGAGAGAGAGAGAGAGAGAGACAAAGAGGCCACAGGGAGAGGAGGGCATAAGGAAGTAGAGGCAAGGGTACAATAAGGGGATCTTTGTCCTCATTATAAAAAGGGACAAAGATCCCCTTTTCTTCTTAAAAGGGAAAAGCCATCAGGAATTTATGACTATAACAGGGAGCTGGGCTTTTCTTTTCTTTTCATATTAATGCTATTAGAAAGTCTCCTGAGAAATTTGAGTTAAGTTGCCTAGAATATTATAAAAATTATAGAGTACTTAATGGTCTAGTTGTCCACATCTTACTTCGTTTACATATCAGCTGCTGGATAGGATCGGGGGCAGACTGTTGGGCTCACAGGTTGCTGGCGGAGTCAGGGCCAGGAAAGATGACAGCCAGAAGGTCAGCTCTGAGAGAGGGAAGGCATGCCAGTGCTCCAGAAGTCCATCCTAGGGCTGCAGAATGAGAGATGTCAGAGCATACTGGGAGCCTGGTTTTTGGAGTGTGGTTGGTGAGCTGTTACTGATGGACTATTTGGGCAGAAGAAATTCCCAGGGATAATGTAGAGCACAGACCTTCTGAGGAGCTGGAAAGAGCCTCCATCCTAGCTCCATGCATGACTATTCCAAGTCTGGGAGGTGGGCTGGCTAGTCACAGAGAAAAACTTGTCTGATTTTCAAAGCATGGATGCCAAGAAGATTGGGAGCTAGGGCTAAAATATGAGTCCTTCTATAAATTGAGGATGGGGAACAGACATTTAAAAGTTTTTGTTTTAGTCACTTGAGGCTTGGTCTGTCCTTACAAATATGAGCTGTCTTGCTCCAGTCATCTACCAGGGTGCACTATCCAAGGACTGAGAAATTCTGGACCCTCTTACTCTGGGCAAATTGGAAAAAGATTCTAAGAAGAGGCAGATAGATGGCTTTGTAAAAACCCTCACCTCCAGAAGCCAGGGTGAAATCCCCCATAAAGTTGTTAGATTAGGCAACCCACCATCTAGCTGCTTTAAGTGCCAGTGAGTTGACAGCTTTCGGGCTTGATCCAGAGAGTATAGCCTTTCAAAGAAGAGTTTGAAACATTGGGTAGAATCTAATGCTTTCCATGTAAAGTTAGAGTGTTAAAATGTTAGAGCCTAGCTAGGTGTGGTGACACACGCCTTTTATTCCTGCACCCAGGAGGCAGAGGCAGGTGGATCTCAGTGAAGGCCACTCTTGTCTACATAGTGAGTTCTAGACCTTGTCTTAAAAAGAAAAAAAATTGGCAGTATACACACACACACACACACACACACACACACATAAATGTGCATATACAAGTATTTATTTATTTATATATATGTGTGTGTATACATGTATATGTATATTTTACTATGACAACACAGAATGGACTGAAAATAAGTATATATGTATAAATAAATGTACACATGTATTGTATGTATAAATATATATATTTTTCAGCACATTCTGTGTTTCTATAGTAAAACACTCTAAGCTGATTAATTTGTAAAAGAAATAGGCTTGTATAGGTAGACCATGGTCGTAGAGGCCCAAGAGCATGACGCTGGCATTTACTTGTCTTTATGTGAATCATTTCATCAGTTCATGGTGGAGAAGTGGAAGGGGGATATGGCATATTAAGAAAGCTCAAAATTCAAGGAGTACCCTTTCTATGTAAGAGCCCACTTTCCCAGTAACCAGTCTAACCTATAAGATACAAGTTGCTCCCAGAAAACCTAGTCCAGTCTCAAGGGATCTTACTTCATTTCTTGAAATAGACACTAATCCATTCATGTTGGTAATGTCCCTATGAACTTCCCAAAGATCTTATGTTCTATTGCTGCTGTACTGAGTATTTAAGCCTGAATGTAAGTTTTTCCAGGAATCAAGTATGTTTAAACCCTACCATAGCACGTTCATTCAAGACATCTTTACTTGCTATGTATTCTTTACCCAGGGCTATCTTAGGAGACAGGGATAACTGGTCAGCCAGGCATCTCCCTGATTTGTGGAACAATTTGAAAGGCTGTCTACCCTTATTTTCTCCATTAACTGGATAAGTGACCTAAAGCCCATCAAGAGGGAAAGGAGAATAGTTTACATATGGTCACACAGTGGGAAAGTGGCTAGGCTGGGACTAGAACTCAGGCTTTCTGCTGTTAGGCAAGAGCAGGTTCAGGCTTGTGAAGGAGATCTTTTTTTGAGAATACATAAAGTAAATGAAATCAGACCAAAGGTGAACTCCTGCCTGGGAAGGGAGAGATGCTAGCTGATTATCTAAAGTTTTGTTAAATCTTTTGTTTGAGAAGAGCTTCAGAGTCACCAAATAACTGCTGATTCAGTACAGAGAGCTCTTGTACATCACACACTCAATTTCCTTTATAATTAATGTCTTACATTAGCATGATACACTTTTCATAGTTAATGAACCATGTTGGTACATTACTGTTAATTAATGCTCATTCTTCACTTAGGTTTCCTTACTTAAAAAAGAAAAAAGCAGGGAGGGAAAAAAAAAAAGCAAACCAAAAACCAACCCAACTTTCAGGTACTTTTCCAGTTCCAGAATCCGATGTCACAATTCCGTCATCATATTGCTCAGGCTTCTTGTAGCTCCTGAAGCTTCTCAGATACTGTATTTGATGCCTTTAAGATACCGGTCAGGTATTTTGTTCCATGGCTCTTTGTGAAGCAAAAGAGCCATGGAACAAAATATAATCTTTTTTTATAATCTCCATTTGCCAGGCACATGCTAGGTGATGAGTAAAAACCACTAAATAATATTCAAGCCATTCTTGCTCTTCTTGTAGGTTAACAAAGAATAATAGAAGGCAGTCAGGGTCACTGCAGGCGAATCACAGGATGCTGGAGAGGTAAACAAGTCTTCTCTCTCTCCCCTGGAGGACTCACACGTTAGAGCTAACATGCTGGCTGAAACATGGGCCCATACTTCGCTCCACTAGGGTTTAAGTGTCTGGCATTCTTTCTTCTCTAAGTCACTACCTTAAGACCCATTTTGTTGCCTGAATAAATGCAAGCAGAAGTGTAAGAGACCAAAGAATATTAGTATTTGATAGGCACCTCACCCTATGTTGTTTCGTACTGTGTCACTCAAGTGTGTGACACACCTCATACTTGTGTGTCTACCTGAAACTGCTTTTAGATATACCATGGATGGATTTCTTAAACCTGGTTGACACGCCCCACTTGAGCAGCATGCTACTTTTCAGTCCACATGCCCTGGGTATTAGGAAGAGGTTTCTAGGAGAGGCCTGCTTTTATGAAAGCTCTGCATTCTTGTTCATCCCATCTGCCCCATGGACAGCTACTCTGGAGCAGGACCTTGTTTACAGATTTGTGTTTTCCCACTGTCTGGGATATAGTAGGCACACACAAGCAATCTGCTTAAACAAGTGAACCACTGGAATGAGAGGTGAGAATTTTTTTTTTTTATTTACAGCAAACAAGTTGATTTCTTTTCAAAGAAGCCAGGGAAATGAGGCAAATCAGGAGCCAGGAGAGAAGCAGAGGGGAATTGGAATGTATGGACCTAATTAAACCAAATGGTTTTGTGTCTTGCAGCTGCTCCTGAGGAACACACAGTTAGAACAAAGCACAGGTTGGGTCATGGGGCTGGGGCACTTCTTAATCAATTATATAAGGTTTTCCCTCATATAAACATGCATATGTGCATCCATAAATACATGCATACATACCCATTGTGCACTGAGCATATCCCCCCTCGCTCCTCCATCATTCCTTTTATTGCCCCCCACTCATCTCCTCTGATCCCCTAGACAGTTTTATCTTTATGTCATGTGTACTTACATGATCTTATGCATGTATATAAAATCTGGGATATACAAATTAGGGAAAATATGATCTTTGTCTTTCTGGTTTATTTCTCTGTGTATGATTACCCCCAGTGGCCATTTTCTTGCAATCAATATAACTTCCTTCTTCCTTGTATATGGAAAGAATCCCTTTGTGTGTCTATACCACACTTTCCTATCCACTCTTCTGTTGCTGGTTCCATCGTTTAGCTGCTGTAGTGCTACAATAACCTCAATGTGTAAGTGTTGCTGTTACACACAGGACAAGCTGTTTTTAGAGACGCTGCTATACTGTCTATACGCTATGGTGATTGGACTAGTTTACCTTCTCACCAGCAGTATATGAGGGTTTATTTTTGTCTCCATCCTTAACAGCATTTGTTACTACTTTTCTCAATGACTATCATTCTGACTATTTCAGCATAGCTTTGGAAATAGATTCCATTTCTTTCTTTTTGTATCCTTACTTCTGAACTCTATACATCATGGCTTCATAGCAATCAGTTCAGTGTTAATGATGAAGATTATGTTTGCAAGTCTATTTTGCTGAATGAGTGATTGCAAGGCTGGCTGGCTTCCTGGGAAAGGTATCAGTGCCAGCCGGAGCCGGTACTGAGTCAGCCAGGCTGCTGGGAATCCATGTATAGCCACTTACTGTTCGTAGAGGAAGAACTGCTCTGATGGAGGGGATGTACTGATTGAATGTAAAACAAAATCTTGGACTTCCTCCTCTACAAAAACACTCAAGGAAAACCTTCTCTTCCGGTCCCTGAAAAATCTGTGACAGGGTTAAGGGCATCCAAGAAAATTTGGCAATCTTTCTTCTGACTCAGAAGTATATCTATAAGTTCGAAATGTCATCCTGTGTGATGGGGATAAACAGCCTCAGATGATGATATGGATTGAAGCTTTGCCCTAGTTGTCGTCAATCTGGTCTCTGGTAGACTGAAGACTTTAGTAGCAGGACTCCATGACCTAGAGTCTGGAGATTGATATCTCAAGGTCTTACAATTAAAGAACACGGAAGTAACCTTTGCTCTTAGGAAAATGGACACACTAATATGGTGGTTAGTTGGTTTCCGGCTGGAGACCTGGAAGCCCTCAAGCATTGCTGGGATCCAGCTGGCAGTGAGCTCTGTATTGTGGGTGCTGTCAGGCTTTCAGGGACCCTGGTAGATGGTGATTGTTTGCTGTGATAATAAGTTATTTTTATGCTTGAGAAAAGCCACACAGCAATTACCAATGAAATGGTACAGGCTAGGAAAGGAAGTTGTTTCAGCTATGACCATGCCAGGAGTGATGAGAGAACAATGAGCTGAAACCACAGCATTATGGGACTGGAAGGGATTACTCCAAGCCTCCCATCTTAATAGAGGAAACATGGCCTGAAACCACAGCATTAAGGGACTGGAAAGATCACTCCAAGCCTCCCATCTCACTAGAGGAAACTGAAGCCCTGGCAGGATGACTATCTGATGAATGATATTGCTAAGTAGTGTCTGGGCTGGTTGATTCTTTTGATTCTGAAGTCAACGTGAATGCTTTTCATAACACCAGGTTGCCTCTTTTCTGTGAAATATACTGCTTTGGAAGAAATTCTCCAAGATAGGTGGCCAACATGGCTTTGATGCTTACAGTTTGTGTTGGAACAACTTAAGTTGTCTTCTTAAAAAACATAAAATTTGTGTGTCTCTTATTTATTGTTTTAAGAGAGATTAAACCTTAATCTCAGTTCAGCTCTTATTAGGCTATACTATCTAGATCATTGATTTCCAAAGTTTTGTGTATGCGGAAGAATCATCAGTAATTGTTAAAATACAGAACACAACTCAATAGGTGTGGAGAGCATCTGGAACACCCCATTCCATTTTTCTTTGTATGGTCTACAGCTATGCATGTGTGTAGGTACTCATGTAGGCCTGAAGGTACTTGGAGGCCTGAAGTTGATGTCAAGAATCATCATGGATCACTCTTCAACCATATTAATTAAGGTAAGATCTCTTAGTTAAACGCAGAGCCCGATTGACAATATGACTAGACTTGCTAGCCAGCTTGCTCTGGGGACCCTTTGTTCCACCTTCCAAGGTTATAATAACAGGTTGGTTGCCACACGTATCCTGCATTTATGTGGATCTCCAGAGATCCAGAATTCTAGTCTCATGGTTACATGACAAACTCTTAAGCCACTGAGCCATGTCTTTAGCCTTGAATATCTTGTTTCTAAAAAAATTTTATCCATGGTAGAAGCTATTAGTCCTCAGAAAACATTCAAAAGATCAAAGAATCAGAGCCCAACACTTATTATCTCCTGTAAAATAGAATAGCAAAAGTAGTTACCTCACAGGATTGTTATGAAGGTCACACAAGGTAATGTTTGCAGTGGCAAGCAGTCTCCATCACATTAGAGGCAATCAATAGGTTTTCATTTGCTTCCGCTGACTCCCCCTTTGCCTCTCATGTTACAAGGGAAAGTGACTTGATGTACTCCTTTGTACTGCAGAGGTTTGGAAGACCTCTGCATTTGAAAAAAAGACATGTGGCAGAAAGGAATGCTCAACTTGGGAAATGTGACATTGGCTTTTAATACTTCTTGAATTTTAAATAATTTTTTTATTGTGGTGATAACAAAATAAATCTAGAAACATTTGACAGAAGTTTGCATATAAATTAATCTGGTCAGAAGTTTGTTGAAAAAAAAGATCAAAAATAGTGGAGTACATAAATAGTTTTACATTTTAAAAATTCATAGCCTTTCATATTTGTGTGGGTCTTAGCTTCACTGATTCAGGGAGTCAGGATAGAAAAAAAATATTTAAAGTAATTCCAAACTGAAGGTCCAGAGAGAAAATCCCGTTCTCAGCACTGCTTTAATTGTCTCTGGGAAAGATATGGGATCTGCCTCAGTTTCCCATGTATAACATGAAGAGATTGAACAAAGATTGGAGAGCTACCACTTTCTATTAACTTATCAACACAGCAGGTCTCTTTAGCAAGAGTTTTGGAGATTCTAGTCTGTGACTGATTGCCTTGCCTTCTCTAGGCAGAGTATGGTGGGGGGAACACGTGCTAGAGAACCACTTAAACCATGGTCAGGAATTAAGGTCCCATAACTCCTCTTCAAGGGCACCCCCAGTAGCTTAAATCCCCCTTCCTAAGTGTTACACTATCCCCCAAGAGTGCTACCCGGGTGATCAAGCTTTTAATACATGGGCAATGGAGAGATATTCACGATCCAAACTCCAGCAGGTGGAGATGGTCTTTCTCATCTGATGATAGCTCTACGCATGAATGTCTTCCAGAGAGCTACACTCTGGGCAACTGAACTGGCAAATGTAATTCTGAATGACCACTCTTATGGACTGACATTCTATGGTACAGAGACTCTTTCATGATGAAATCTCAGGCATTAGAGTTGATGGTGTCTCTTAACATGGGTGGTAGGAGGCATCCAGACTGATGATAGTGAAGAAAGGCAGATAGCTGGAAAGGACTCAGGGAATGTGAAGAATAGGATAGCTTGTGCCTAAGGTATGCCTGCAAGAACATTAGGTTGTAGATCATTGCAATGACTCATTCATTAGTCTATGAAATTATTCTGAGAAATCACCTTATGTCACTCACTAGCTACTGAGATGATAATGGAGAACAAGCTAGACCTGGCCTTGTATGAAACCTAGCATTTTCCTAGGAATAGGTAATAGGTACATGCATAAATGGAGAAATTGGACATCCTGTTTTAAAAATGCTATGAAAGAAATAATACTCAAGGTAGAAAATAACATTGAGGGTACATTCAGATTAGGTAGTCCTGCAAGAACATCTTGGGATATGACCTTAAAGATTAGAGTGGGTCTGCTATCTGACATGCTGGCTAAGGGAGTTCTGGGATCATCAAATGCAGACACTGAAGCAGGAAAGATGTTAGTAGGGTCTAAGGTCAGGACGACTGGAAAGCTAATGGACAGGGACCCACAGGGAGGGTGGCATGAAACAAAATTAGAGAGACAGGTAAGGGCAGGATCACAGGGAGCTTTGAAGGCAGTGGCAAGAATGGAAGTTTATTCTAAGGGCAATGAGAAGCTACCTCACAAGCTTTTGTAAAGAGATTGAATGGAAATGAAGCAGGAGGAAAGCAGAAGCACCAGATGGCTGCTACTTCAGAGGCCAGGATGAGCTTGAAGGTGGGTCATGGAAGAGGTCTACACAGAGACAATGAAGAGAGACAGATTTGAATCATATGAAAAGTGCTACTGTTACAAAGAAACCAGAAAGCTGTTCCCAGGACTGTGCCACAGACATCCTTGGTGATCTGGATCCGGGTAGTTACAGGATTATATTGTTAGAAGATACATAGAATGGTGTTGGGGGGGGGTAGAGAGAATGCTTGTGGAAACTATAAATTTTGGTAGGAAGGATAAATAGAGAAATTAGCAGTAGGCAAGAAAGCATGTGTGATAAAGGGAAAACTATAAAAAACTAGAAATGCAAAGGTGGACTCTGTACTGGGAATAATGTGGGAAAGACCCATCCTACAAACCACGGTGAGATGAACAGGATTATTGAGGGTGATGGGAAAGAGAGAATTAAAGGAGAATGGAAGCCAGTGTGCATTCCCGTCAATGGTCATGGGTCACAGGGCCTCTGTGAGGATACAGACATGGTTAATGGCTGCTGGTAAAGAGGGCAGCAACAGAGGGCCACTTGCCAATGAAGAAGAGGAGGCCATCAGGGGCTGGAGGAACAAAGAAAGGGTATTGGGTGAATGTGATGGGAATATATTACATACACATATAAAAGTATCCTAATGAAACTCATTATTTGGTACAATTAATGTATGTGAAAAAAAAACTAGAAGCTCAACACACACACACACACACACACACACACACACAAAGAAAAAATATATCAGTAAACTTTGGTGGTGGGATAATGAGGAGTCTCTGGCTTTGTGACTTTTTGTTTCTTTGTTTGTTTGAGACAGAGTAGCCTTGGCTGTTCTGGAATTTGCTCTTTAGATCAGGTCAGCCTCCAATACAGAGATCCAACTACTTCTGCCTCCTGGGTCCTGGCATGAAAGGTGTGCACAGCCACTGCTTTGCTCGAGATTCTAATTCTTAAATGAGTTATACTATGAGACCACCTTGAGCATGGCAGAGTGAGAAGCATGCAGAAAGCTTTGTGGAAATAAACCTTATCCTGGGCAATAAAAAACCAAAATTTCCAAGAGCTGATTTTCCCATGTGAGATTGGTGTCCATGAATTAAAAAATGAAATCACTTAGCTAGGTTGTGTGAGTTTTCTCTGGCAACCTTTAGCTGTAGTGTGATAGGTCCAGAGATGGTGCTGAGCAAATGTTGGAGTTTTCCAAGGTGATTGTGGCAGAGGAGAGAGATTAGAGAGTGTTGAGGCAGCTTGCAGAGTCATTAAAAAGTTTTGCAATGTGTGTAAGGAAGGAAGCGGAAGACAGAAGGTCAGCCATGATAGGATCAGTGGGTGGTCAAGATAAGGGAAAGAAATGTGGGAGGGGGAAGGGCCAAGAGTGGAGGACAAAGACAAGGATGGATCAAGAGAGATTTCTGGTCATGTTGTAGTCTGCAGTGGTACTGCAGGGTGGGTAACTGTATTGGTCTGAGGAAAGAGATAGTAGGGATGATGGGGTGGGGCAAACCCCTCCAGCAAGGAGTTGGGCAGACAACTGCTGTGACTTGGATGTGATGAGTCTATTGTAAATCAGCACCCAGTTGCTTCCCTCTTGGTAGAAAAATGTCCTCCCAGTTTCCCAGGATGCAATATGAAAGTTAAAGGCTGGGTTTGACTTACTCTTTAGTTGTGTAGTTTTTGGTTGGAGCATAACAGAAATATTATATCGATATCTTTAGAGGCAATTTTTATAGACAGGGAAACTGAGGCCCAGAGAAGGGAAAATAACTCAAACGCATAGGGGGCTGGTGGTAGCGTTGCAACTAACTCCTGCTTTCCTGACTCGGTGCTTTTGGTTGCACCCTGTAATGGAAGTGGTGTTCTGGCAGAGTTTCCAAATTACAAATTCAAAAATATGTTGTCCCTCAAAGTCACTTCTGTGGGAGGTGACAGACTTCTTTCTAGTGATGCTGCCATTGTTCCAGCCATTTCTGGAAACTCCTTCAGAGAAATGATCTTTGGAGCCAGCTTCTGAGTCACAAGGACAGCCTACTTGCACTGTCAAGACTTGCAGGGGTGGGAAGCATCTCTTTCTCCAGTGCTAGGTCATAAGAGCACAAAGTGTAACCAGGGAAACGGACACCAGTGGTCTTGCTGCAAGACACATTATTTTCTACCCAGTGTGTCCCAGACCTATGAAGACCCAGTCTACTGGGAAATGAAATGCTCCTGTAAGCTTAGTCTGATCAAGTTTATTTTTGCTTCTCTAGAAAGCATATTTACATCCTTCTGGCATTTTAAATGAAATCAACAGAACCTCCCCAAGCTATTTATGCAGAAAGTGAATGTGATAGAGGATGTTAGGGAGCTCACAGAGTCTCTAGAGTGATTCTTGAATGATCTGGCTGGAATTGAGACATCTGCCTTGTGTTGTGAAGTCCTGGCTGGGATGGGCTCCCTAGAATTGCCACCACTGCTCTCTCTGAGACTTCAGATATTCAGTGTTCTTTCCTCTCTCTGCCAGAAAGCAGACCCTACACAGTTCCTCTGTCCTCCAGTTGTGGTTGTTTTCTTCCACAGTGAATGCTCATGCATGCATGAATGACAGAGCCGAGTCTTTCAATGGGAGGATGGGAAAGGGCATCCCAGCATGTAGCTTGAGAGGTTGTGCTTAGGCTGTGGGAAGTAGCACATGTCTTCAATCCCAGTACTCCAGAGGCAGGGGCAAGTGGGTCTCTGGGGGTTCGATGCCACCTTACTTTCCACAGCAAATTCCAGGCCAGCCAAGACTCTTTAAAAATTAAATAAAATATTTCACATTTTATTTCTTTATTGTGCACATGGCGTGTGTGTGTGTGTGTGTGTGTGTGTGTGTGTGTGTGTGTGTGTGTATGGTCACATACATTTACAACACACAAGGGCCACAGCACAAGTATGGAGGTTGTGCTGGGATAACAAGTTGCAGGAGTTCTCTCCTTCAACCATGTGGATCCTGGGGACCAAATTCGGGATGCCAGATTTGGCAGCAAGTGCCTTTACCTTCTGAGCCATGTCATTGCCTTTTTTCCAGACTCTTATGCCTACAGGTCGGAGAAAGCTTCTTTTTGTTGTGTAGTTGTGAGTGGGTTAGGGTCCCTTCTGGTCTAGTGATATACTTTCATAAAGCATTATCTCCTGTTCAGAGATCTCAGCATACTTAGGCTTTACAAATGGATGCTTTAGGGTGAAACAGGAAGTCTCTTCTATAGGTACCTAGAAACAGATGTCTTTCAAGGTCAAAGCTCTTCCCAGAGCATGTGTGTCTATGATGAAAGTGAAGACATTGCCAATGCTAGTAGTCCTCTGTGATCCAGAACTCTTTCCTTTTAGTCTATGTAATACACAGAAAGATGCTCTAGTGGTCCTCTGTGTGGAGGGAAACAGTCATTGAGGGCTTACTAAATGTTGATGGCCAGATTTGAGCCTCGGCTTAGGAGCCAATGAGATTTGGTAGATGACTAAAATATAAACTTTGTCCATAAGAATCTCAATGAGAGAGACAGGCCCATGTTTGTCAGTAGAGTACAGGGAGCAGGGGAAAAGGACTGTAGAATTTAAAAACCCTATGATTGTGTATGGGCTTTTTCATTAGTAAAGTGGGGATCATAAGAAAGCTCATGTGGTAGTTTGAAGAGGTCAGTATGAAGCAGTAGCTAGAACAGCTGGTACCTAGAGCATCAGTGGCATTCCATTCCACAAGAGCTGTGCTCCTGACACCACACACTCCTTGTCTGACACTCACTATAAAGTGGGCTGGTGGACAATTCTCCTAGATGACAGACACATCAAGCATTAGAAACAAGATCATTAAAACTATGGAATTCTGAGCCTTTTGAGTGAGCCTCTGGTTGGAGATGTGAACGTAGGGGAGAGGAGGCCATCAGGGTGCAGTGTTGGAGAAGAACTGAGGGCCTCCATGAGCTACACTCAAGCTCTGAACCTTACACCCCCTCTAAGGCTGGGTGGCTGGTGAAGTGTTTTAGGGTAGTGGTTACTCTGGAAATATCAAAGCAGTTTCTTTTTGACTGATGGGAAGTTTTTGATCTAGAACTGCTCTGGACTTTGGAGTTCCCTATGTTGAAAGAAAAGATGGAAGGGAGAGCTGCTTCTTCTCCTACATTCAGCCTGAGGATACACCTGGTTAGACATGTAGCAAAACTTAACACCATCACTACGGTGTTAAAGAAAAAAACCATAGTAATTCCATCTGTTGAACATCTGCTTTTCTCACACACTGTCAGCCCCAAGCCCTCTGAATAATGTTAAAGAAAAACTATTTTGAAGGCAAAACAGAAGCTCCCCAGATGTTAGAAATGCTGTTGGAAGTTACGAGCTGTTAACTGGTCTTGGATACAAATTCATTTTATCCTCATTGTAAAATCTATGTTGATAGCACATGCCACGTTACTGTGTCTGGATGGACTATTTCTAATTTACTTGCAACTTGGACCATGAAAATCCTCTGTTCATGTATCTCTGTATATCTTTCTCTGAACCTCAATCCATCTATGTATGTACATATGTATATCATCTATTTGTATCATTTATCAACAATAAATCTATCATCTCTCTATATTATCTATCTATCTATCTATCTATCTATCTATCTACCTAATCTGTATCAATATGTTACTATGTAGATACATTAGTTATTTTCCTTCTTGTTTGGTAAAGTACCTGACAAAAACAACTGGAGGATGAAAGGCTTATGGCTCAAAGGTACAGTCAGTCCAATCATGGCTGAAAGACCACAAGTAGCTGGTTACATTGGGTCTGCAATCAGGAAACAGAGAGTAAAGAATGCTAGTGTTCAGCTAACTTTGTCCTTTTCAGTCTGTAACTCCAAATGTTAGAATGGTATCTACCACATCTGGAATCTGTCTTCTCACTTCCTAAACCCAATAAGGAAACTTTCTCCAAGACGTGCCTTTGGGTGATTCTAGATCCTGTAGACAATAAGTACTAGCAGTTACAGCTCCCTACCATTGTCTTTGTTTGTGTAACCATACGTCTACCTAATATCATGACAGAACATTTTCTAGTATCTGAGAACCTCTTGTCTTCCTTTCTCCAAACCTTTCTCAGACCCAGGTCATTCTTTTTTTCTGAATGGGAAACTAAAATGTGCCTGATTATTGCCATCAAAAGTGTTTTTGTATGAGAAGTTCTGCCAGACACCTCAGTCATGCACAGAGAAAAAGAGATGCTCTCTCAGCTTGGGACTCAGAAGATAGACTCCTTCCAGAAGGAGGAAGCTGGGCAGCTGACTTACAAGATGTGAGAGATAGTTTTCAGACTCTGGCCTCTTACTGCAGATCTGTTCAATCCTTCAGATATTCCAGAAATCTCTCTGTCTCTGATCTATTGTACGGTAGTGTGCTGGGACACATACTGTGTTGGATTCAGACAAACTCAGTTGGGATGTTAGGCTGTTTTCACCAGTGCTTGGAACATTTGGTGAACTGTCAAATGCCTCTGAGCTCCTATTGTTGACCAAGAAGTCATGGTTATTATACTTACAAGCTTGTATGAGGATGAAATGAAGCATCTGTAAAATATTGGGCACATGGATGCTTCTTTTTAAACTTGTATCTCCTGGGATGAAAATGAATTAAGCCTTGATAGTTATTTTGAAAAGATACATGGGCTTAAATCATAATGATACTTGACTATGATCTAAAACATGCGCAGGAGTACAGCATAGAAGGGGAAAAGAATGAGAAGGACTTATCAGAATTAAAGGTCAGTGACTTTGTCCATTTTAGGGGAGGTGGGGCCCAGTCTGTCCACCACAGCAGCTACAGGAAGGTAAGGGTTGACCCTCCATGCTGCATCTGGAAAAGGTGGAATCAAAATCTTTCTTAATTCAGTCCATAAAAGGAAAAATGCTCTCCACAGGGGTGGCAACTTTATTTGGGTTTCTTGGGGGTAGAAGTGAGCTCACAGGGAACTCCTGACAGGAAGCTGTTGGTAGCTTTTGGCCAGGCCGGTGCAGCCCTCTGACCTTTTCTCTGGTCTTCAGGAACTTCTGTTTCCCTGGGAGGAGGAAGGTGGGAGGGGAGAGAGGAGGAGCAATCTGAATTTTCCAGAAAAAAAAAATGGCATTCAGGGAACCAAGGTGAGCAGGAAAGCCCCAGGGGGTTGTGAGGGGCTCTTGGTGGTGTTTGCTGCTCAGCTCAGTGCCTTTTTGTTTGCTTAGGACCCTCTGTATTTTTTTTTTTTTAGAATTATGTATTTATTTTATGTATGTGAGTTTACTGTAGCTATCTATCTTCAGACAACAAAAGAGGACATCAGATCCCATTACAGACGGTTGTGAACTCCCATGTGATCGCTGGGAATTGAACTCAGGACCTCTGGAAGAACAACAGTCAGTGCTCTTAACTGCTGAGCCATCTCTCCATCCCCCTTATCCTCTGTTCTTGTGTGCAACTTGAAGTCATTTAGCAATGAAGGATCTTTGAGTGTCTTCTCTCCATTTCGCTTTATGCAGCAAACCCCTCAAAAAGGGCAAGTTGGTTTCTCAGGACCAGCAATTCTTTCTTTAAAATCACTGTTCTCTGCTCTCTGATGTTCTTTGATGATCCATTTACTTTAGACTCAGATGGGGTTGCTAATAAACACAAGCCACAGTGGTAGCTAGATGCTGTCTAAGATAGATACTTCTTAGCTCAGAATATTTCATTGATTTCACCTATTAAGGTACTATTGTGATTAGCTCCATTTCATGGATGAAAAAATGGAGGAGGAGAAAGATGAATTACAAATTAAGCAATCGTTTGCAAGTAGTTAGGATTTGAATGTGAGTAGATGGGACCCATGACCTAATGATTTCTTCACAGTTGGGTGGAGTAATGGTGTTTTCTTCTTGTCTTTGCTGTCTGCAGGACTGGTATACAAGCATCCAATTGCTTAGCAGACATTTTGTTTTATATCACTATGGAGTTTTGTGTGGACGTATTTGTAAGTATGTGTGTATGTGTGAGATTTGTGGAGGCCAGAGATGAATGTCCAGCATCTTTCTCTCCACCTATTTTCTAAATTAATTAATTTATTTATTGTTTTCTCACATATTATATACCAATTGCAGTTTCCCCTCCGACCTCTCCTTTAGTCTCTTTCCCTCTCTCTGACATCCACTCCTCCTCCATTTCCCTTGAAAAAAAAAATCAGGCCTTCCAGGGATATCAGCCTGTAACTTACAAGAAGACTAGGGACAGGCCCTCCTATTAAAGCTGGATGAGGCAACCCAGTAGGAGAAAAAGGTCCCAAAAGCTGGTGAAAGAGTCAGAGAGAGCCCTCACTCCCATTGTTGGGAGTCACACAACAAGACCAACAGGGTCATCTCCCCATCCTCAGAGTGTCTGCTTTTTCTGATTTTGTTTTTCATTTGTCAGCCCTGGTTGGGTCTTAGAGCTGAGAATATGTATGTACTCAATATTCAACTGATTGGTTCAAAATTAATTTTGATGAACATATATAAATTGGTTACAGACTCTTGGCATGAATATACACATATACTTACTCTCTATACCTTTCTTGCTATATAAAATATGACAATATATGGTGAAATAGGTCATTTAACCTTTATCTAGCACACCAAAGAGACCTGCAAGATTGAACCAGTTTGTGTCAGGCACTATAGTCTTTGCAGTCACTGCAGTTACCTTGGGGTAGTCGCGGGATCATTATGTATTATGTATTATGATGAACACATAACAGACTGAATTTAGAGTTGTTATCATTGGATGTCAGATTAGGCAGTCGGAGAGTTACAACCTGAGACCCCTACACCAAGTTAACTTTCAGGTAGGATAAGAGAATAAAGGGAAAAGCAGGTTTGCACTGTGTTCCCCATGCTGGGGTGAGATTAGGTGAAAGAAGAGCACAGTCTCTTTATTTCGTATAGAGATAAACAATGAATTTGACTTTGTAGGGATCAAGAAGGCACTGATTTAATGGGCTTGAGCTGGTGAGCCTCTATGTTTACTCATCAAGGACCTTAGAAATATCTAGTCATATCGGGTCTACCAAGCCGACTTGCTGATGGTGAACTAATCACTAGCTTTCTTTATTTGCTACATTAGGCTGAAACCACAGAATTAGCCACAAGCATTCTCTCTCTGCAATGGCTTACAGCAGCAACCTGGAAGGCTTGTGCCTTGTTCTGCAAGAAAGGCTGCCTTTCTAGGCTCACCTGTGAGAACTTTTTGAAATATTCCTAGAACTTGTAGGACTTTTCTCCAAACTGAATCCACTGCTAAGAGTTTATGTCTCTAAGCTGGGATTCATTAAATCGGGGGATGGGGTGTTTCTTTCAATTCCTCACTTATCCCCTGCCCTCTTGTCTTCACACAGGATTGATGGCTTCTGCTGTGGTCTCCTGGGAAAGGCTACAGTGGCCTTCCAACCTGCAGCATTTGTGACTCTGCTGTCACCAAGTGTTATAGAGGTGAGAGGCAAGTTTTTAATGTCATTCTTGAGACAAGAGGCTGGAGAGACAAGGTGCTGGGGGGGGGGAGTAGGCTGTTGAGGGCTGTTAGGCAGCTCCCAAAGGTCAGAAGGGTATTTATACTCTGAGAACTCTCAGGGGCTGTTGTAAGTGCAGGATCATGTTTGTTACAGAAGAGTTGCTTTCAAAATGGATGGTTCCCAGCTGCACCATGGAAGGTGGGGCTTGGAAGCTTGTGTGTATGTGTGTCTATGACTATCTATGACTGTACATATGTACTAGATATATATATGTTTCTGTGTAGGCATATGTATTACATATGAAGGAATACGTGTATATGTGTAAGTGTGTGTGAATGTGTATGCATGGATGTTTTTGTATGAGTGCTATATGAGTGTATATAAGCATGGGTGTTGTGTGTGTGTCCCTTTAGGGCTTCTAGGTCATATGTGGCTTAAGTCTGCAAAGCCCTTTAGAAGTGGAAATCCGAAAACTCAGCACATCGTTCCCCTAAAACAGATCCAGGCATCAGGGTCAAGACATTCTTCAACCATTTTCTCACTTTCGTAAGTCTCTTCCATCTCATATAGTAACACAATGTTGCTGTGAGAGACCTCTGGCTGCTAAGTCTTTTGGTTCCCATGGAAACCATAAGGTCCACTGGAAGCAGGAGGGAGAAGAGGTCAGGAGAGAGAGCTGGAACCAGCAGCCTTCCTGGGAGGAGATGGTGGGAGTCTTCAACTCCTACAAAGAGGCAGACCAAAGTCTCTGGGGAGGAGCAGGAGAGGTGTCACCAAGGAAGAGATTTATTAGCCTTTTTTTCTGGCTTGCTGAATTGATTACTGAATAATAAAGTCTCAGAGAATAGAGGGGCAGGTTTAAGGACCAGGACAAAAATGAAAGAGTTTATTCTTTCCTAGAGTCATTGCCTGTACAGTCATCTGAGTCACCCATGACTGCCACTTAAGGCACCCAAACAGATCCTGCTCCTGGATTTTCTCTCTGACAGCCCTGCACTCCTGCCAGTCTTGTTTCTCTAAGTTGCTCCAGGGCAGCTACCTTATTTAGTTAGCATCTCCAATGGTTGAGCTGTATTTATTGGACAAGTGTGTATCCCGACTTCAGTACATACAACTCAACCCCTACTGCACATCAATCTCCACAGCCTGGTGACTTCTCTTCCCATATGGGTTGTATCCTTTTCCAGTTATTGACTAAAGATACTATGGTGTTTACCCAGGCCACATTCATTACTAAGATCTTCAAAGGATGAATACAGTTCCCTGGCGTGCAAGTGCGTACTATCTGTTTTCTGTGAACATCTGTGTCTGTAGCTAATCATGGACTTTTTGTTTGTAAAATGTAGGCTTTTCCCATACTCTTGGAAAGGGCACACGGCTTTGGTAAACAATAAGACTCATCAGTAATTCAGATCCTATTATGAGTGTTTGCATGCAAGGTATCATTTGAAGCAAAATATAATCTGGTTCTGTGGCTTGATTCTGTGTCTATTGCTTGTGTACTTGATCAAGACATTTCAACTCTGAATTCAGGTTTCCTCACATGGCAATAAGAATCATAAATTTCATAATATTCTCCTCATCTGCTTGTTTTAAAGATCATAAGCACTATTAGTCTGAACAAGGCTTTGAAATCTGGGTCAGCGTAATGTGAGTTATTCTCACTGTTCTTTGACTGCAGGCAGATGTTTTACACTCTTATTTACGTCACATAAATCTACTCATGGATCTCTATTCATGAAGCCAGAAACATCACATTTATTTGAGTCCAGATAGAGGTGTAAGGCCCACTATGATCTTTAGTGTATTTGGAAGGATTTTCTTAGACAACAAATCCAGAGGTCAGTTGTGACAGACTAAGATGTTTCAATTATTAAGAGAAATTTAGGAAAAGGATATAGGAAATCTTGAGAAATTTTAGGGAAAGGAGGCCAAGGAGATGGATCAATTGGTAAAAGTGCTTGCCACACAAGCATGAAGGCTTGAATTTGGATCCCCAACACCGATGTGAGTGCTGATGCTGGTAATCTCAGAGCTGGGGAGGCAGAGATAGGAGCACTTCTTCTTTTTAGGGGGACCAAATTTTTTTATTTAGTACTTTATTTACATTTCAAATGTTTTCCCCTCTCTGGGTCTCCTCTTTGGAGACCCCCTATGTCATCCCCCCTCCCTCTGCCTCTATGAGGGTATTCTCCCACCCACCCACCAACCCACTCCCATCTTCCCTCCTTGGCATTCCCCTATGGGACATCTAACACTTTCAGACCCAAGGGCCTCTCCTCCCACTGATGGGCAACATGGCTCTCCTTAGCCACTTATGTGGCCAGCACCATGGGTCCCTCCATATGCGTTCTTTGGTTGGTGTTCCAGTCTCTGGAGGCACTGGGGAGCCTGACCAGTTGGCACTGTTGCTCCCTCCCCATGGGTTGCAAACTTCCTCAGTTCCTTCAGTCCCTTCTTCAACTTTTCCATCTGGGACCCCACGCTCAGTCCAACAGTTGCTGTGAATTGAATCATGGGTGTTCCGAACTTTTGGGCTAATATCCGCTTATCAGTGAGTACATACCGTGTTCGTTCTTTTGTGACTGAGTTACCTCACTCAGGATATATTTTCAAGTTCCATTCATTTGCCTAAGAATTTCATGAAGTCATTGTTTCTAATAGCTAAGTAGTATTCCATTGTGTAAATGTACCACATTTTCTTTATCCATTCTTCTGTTGAGGGACATCTGGGCTGTTTCCAGCTTCTGGCTATTATAAATATGGCTGCTACGAACATAGTGGAGCATGTGTCCTTATTACATGTTGGAACATCTTCTGGGTATATGCCCAGGAGTGGAATAGCTGGGTCCTCAGGTAGTATTATGTTCATTTTTCTGAGGGTCTGCCAAACTGATTTCCAGAGAGGTTGTACCAGCTTGCAATCCCACCAGTAATGGACGAGTGTTCCTCTTTCTCCACATCCTCGCCAGCATCTGCTGTCACCTGAGTTTTTGATCTTAGCCATTCTGACTGGTGTGAGGTGGAATCTCAGGGTTGTTTTGATTTGCACTTCCTTGATGACTAAGGATGTTGAACATTTCTTTAGGTGCTTCTAAGCCATTTGAGTTTCCTCAGTTGAGAATTCTCTGTTTAGTTCTGTTCTCCATTTTTTGATAGGGTTATTTGGTTCTCTGGAGTCTAACTTCTTGAGTTCTTTGTATATATTAGATATTAACCCTTTATCAGACGTAGGGTTGGTAAAGATCTTTTCCCAATCTGTTGGTTGCCGTTTTGTCCTATTGACAGTGTCCTTTGCCTTACAGAAGCTTTGCAATTTTATGAGGTCCCATTTGTTGATTCTTGATCTTAGAGCATAAGCCATTGGTGTTCTGTTCAGGAACTTTCCCCCTGTGCCCATGTGTTCAAGAGTTTTCCCTACTTTCTCTTCTATTAGATTCAGTATATCTGGTTTAATGTGGAAGTCCTTGATCCACTTGGACTTGAGCTTTGTACAGGGAGATAGGAGTGGATCAATTTTTGTTCTTCTACATGCTGACCGCCAGTTGAACATTTGTTGAAGATGCTGGGTTTTTTCCACTGGATGGTTTTAGCTCCTTTGTCAAAGATCAAGTGACCGTAGGTATGTGGGTTCATTTCTGGGTCTTCAATTCTATTCCAGTGATCTACCTGCCTGCCACTGTACCAATACCATACAGTTTTTATCACTACTGCTCTGTAGTACAGCTTGAGGTCAGTGATGCTGATTCTCCCAGAAGTTCTTTTATTGTTGAGAATAATTTTTGCTATCCTGGGTTTTTTATTATTCCAAGTAAATTTGAGAATTGTTCTTTCTAAGTCTATGAAGAATTGATTTGGAATTAGATGGGGATTGCACTGAACCTGTAGATTGCTTTCATCAGGATGGCCATTTTTACTATATTTATCCTGCCAATCCATGAGCATGGGAGATCTTTCCATCTCCTGAGAGTCACACCGAGATATTTTATATTGTTTGTGACAATTGTGAAGAGTGTCATTTTCCTCATTTCTTTCTCAGCCTGTTTATCATTCAAGTATAGGAAAGCTACTGATTTGTTTGAGTTAATTTTATATCTGGCCACTTTGCTGAAGTTGTTTGTCAGCTGTAGCAGTTCTCTGGTAGAGTTTTTGGGTCACTTAAGTATACCATCATTTCATCTGCAAATAGTGATGTTTTGATTTCTTCCTTTCCAGTTTGTATCCCTTTGACCTTCTTTTGTTGTCTAACTGCTCTAGCTAGAACTTCAAGTACTATATTGAATAGATAGGGAAAGAGAGGGCAGCCTTGTCTAGTCCCTGATTTTAGTAGGATTGTTTCAAGTTTTTCTCCATTTAGTTTGATGTTGGCTACTGGTTTGCTGTATATTGCTTTTACTATGTTTAGGTGTGCTCCTTGAATTCCTGATGTTTCCAAGACTTTTTCATGAAGAGATATTGACCTTTGTCAAATGCTTTTTCAGCATCTAATGAAACGACCACGTGGTTTTTACCTTTGTGTTTGTTTATGTGGTGGACTACATTGATGCATATCTGAGTATTGAAATATTCCTGCATCACTAAGACGAAGCCTACTTGATTGTGGTGAATGAACATTTTGATGTGTTCTTGGATTCAGTTTGTGAGAATTTTATTGAGTATTTTTCCATCAAAATTCATAAGGGAAATTGGTCTGAAGTTTTCTTTCTTTGTTGGGTCTTTGTGAGGTTTTTGGTATCTGTGTAACTGTGGCTTCATAGAGTGAATTAGGTAATGTTCCTTCTGTTTCTATTTTGTGGAATAGTTTGAAGAGTATTGGTATTAGGTCTTCTTTGAAGGTCTGATAGAATTCTGCACTAAACCCATCTGGTCCTGGGCTTTTTTTAGTTGGGAGACTTTTAATGACTGCTTCTATTTCTTTAGGGGTTATGGGACTGTTTAGATGGTTATCTGATCCTGACTAAACTTTGGTAATTGGTATCTGTCTAGAAACTTGTCCATTTTATCCAGATTTTCCAATTTTGTTGAGTATAAGCTTTTGTAGTACGATCTGATGATTTTTTGAATTTCCTCAGAATCTGTTGTTAAGTCTCCCTTTTCATTTCTGATTTTGTTAATTTGGATACTGTCTCTGTGCTCTCTGGTTTGCTAAGGGTTTATCTATCTTGTTCTCAAAGAACCAGCTCTTGGTTTTGTTGGTTCTTTGTATAGTTCTTTTAGTTTCCACTTGGTTGATTTCAGCCCTTAATTTGATTATTTCCTGCCTTCTACTCCTCTTGGGTGTATTAGCTTCTTTTTGTTCTGGAACTTTCAGGTGTGCTGTTAAACTGCTAGTGTATGCTCTCTCCAGTTTCTTTTTGGAGGCACTCAGAGCTATGAGTTTTCCTCTTAACACTGCTTTCATTGTGTCCCATAAAAGTTTGGGTAAGTTGTACTTTCATTTTCATTAAATTCTAGGAAGTCTTTAATTTCTTTCTTTATTTCTTCCTTGACCAAGTTATCATTGAGTAGAGCATTGTTCAGCTTCCATGTGTATGTGGGTTTTCTGTTGTTTTTATTACCACTGAAGACCAGCCTTAATCCATAGTGATCTGATAGGAGGCATGGGATTATTTCAATCTTATATCTATTGAGATTTGTTTTGTGACTGATTATATGGTCAATTTTTGAGAAAGGGCTGAGAAGAAGGTATATTCTTTTGATTTAGGATGAAATGTTCTATAGATATCTGTTAAATCTATTTGGTCCATAACTTCTGTTAGTTTCACTGTGTCTTTGTTTAGTTTGTGTTTCCAAGATCTGTCCATTGCTGAGAGTGGGGTGTTGAAGTCTCCCACCATTATTGTGTGAGGTGTCATGTGTGCTTTGAGCTTTAGTAAAATTTCTTTTATGAATGTGGGTGCCCTTGCATTTGGAGCACATATGTTGAGAATTGAGAGTTCTTCTTGGTAGATTTTTCCTTTGATGAGGATGAAGTGTCATTCCTTATCTTTTTTTGATGACTTTTGGTTGAAAGTTCATTTTATCAGATATTAGAATGGCTACTCCTGCCTGTTTCTTTGGACCATTTGCCTGGAAAATTGTTTTCCAGCCTGTTACTCTGAGGTAGTGTTTGTCTCTAATACGGAAGTGTGTTTCCTGGATGCAGCAAAATGCTGTGTCCTTTTTATATATCCAGTCTGTTAGTGTATGTCTTTTTATTGGAGAATTGACTCCATTGATGTTAAGAGATATTAAGGAATAGTGATTGTTGCTTCCTGTTATTTTCCAGTTTTTTTTTGTTTGTTTTTTGTTTTTTTTGTTTGTTTGTTTGTTTTTTTGGTGGCTATCTTCTTTTGGGTTTGTTGAAAGATTACTTTCTTGTTTTTTCTAGAGTGTAGTTTCCCTCCTTGTGTTGGCATTTTCCATCTGTTATCCTTTGTAGGGGTGGGTTTATGGAAAGATATTGTGTAGATTTTGTTTTGTCATGGAATATCTTGGTTTCTCCATCTATGGTAATTGAGAGTTACCATAGATGGTATACCTAGCCTAGGTACCTAGGCTGGGTATAGCAGCCTAGGCTGGCACTTGTGTTCTCTCAGGGTCTGTATGAGATCTGCCCAGGATCTTCTAGCTTTCATAGTCTCTGGTGGGAAGTCTGGTGTAATTCTGCTAGGTCTACCTTTATATGTTATTTGACCTTTTTCCCTTACTGCTTTTAATATTCTTTCCTTTTTTGTGCATTTGGTATTTTGACTATTATGTGACAGGAGGAATTTCTTTTCTGGTTCAATCTATTTGGAGTCCTATAGGCTTCTTGAATGTTTATGTTCATCTCTTTCTTTAGGTTAAGGAAGTTTTCTTCTATAATTTTGTTTTTGATATTTAATAGCCCTTTAAGTTGGGAATCTTCACTCTCTTCTATACCTATTATCCTTAGGTTTGGTCTTCTCATTGTGTCCTGGATTTCCTGGATGTTTTGGGTTAGGATGTTTTGGGTTAGGAGTTTTTGGCATTTTGTATTTTCTTTGACTGTTGTGTCAATGTTTTCTATGGTATCTTTTGCACCTGAGATTCTCTCTTCTGTCTCTTGTATTCTGTTGGTGATGCTTGCATCTATGACTCCTGATCTCTTTCCTAGGGTTTCTTTCTCCAGGTTTGTCTCCCTTTGTGATTTCTTTATTGTTTCTATTTCCAGTTTTAGATCCTGGATAGTTTTGTTCATTTACTTCTCCTGTTTGATTGTGTTTTCCTCTGTTTCCTCTTTAAGGGCTTCTAGCTGTTTACTTGTGTTCACTTGTATTTCTTTAAGGGAATTATTTATTTTCTCCTTAAAGTCTTCTATCATCTTCATGAGAAGTGATTTTAAATCTGAGTCTTCCTTTTCTGGTGTGTTGGGGTATCCAGGGCTCGCTGTGGTGGGAAAACTGGGTGCTGATGATGCCAAGTTGCCTTGGTTTCTGTTCCTTATATTCTTGCCCTTGCCTTTCACCATCTGGTTATCTCTGGTGCTAGCTGGTCTTGCTCTCTCTGACTGTGGCTTGTCCCTCCTGCAAGCCTTTTTGTCCGTACTCCTTGGAGACCAGCTCTCTCTGAGAGGAATTTGGGTTTGGAGAGTTGTGGTACAGAGTCAGCTCTGGGGTGCAGAAAGAAACCAGAAGAATCCTGTCCCCAGCTGTTCCTTGGTTCCTGTGTCCTGATGGCTCTGAGAGGGTTTCTCTTGATTGAGGAATTTGAACAGAAGTGGTGGTCTTCCTGTGCTCAAAGGTGTGTTGGCACTCCTTGGAGAACAGCTCTCTCCTTGCACTGAGTATGTTGCCCTGTGTCATGGGATTACCTCCCTGGCCTCAGAAGGAAACCAGAAGGCTGCTCCTCAGTCCTTGTGTCTTAGAGGTTTGGGGAAGATCCCTCTGAGAGGAGGTACTGGCCTTATCCCCTCCCTGATCACAGGCTTGTCCGAATTCCTGGGAGGGTGGCTCCCTCCCCATGCTATTTGGGTATGGAGCCACATGGCACAGACCACAGGTGTAAACCGGAAGGCTATCTAAAGATCATTGCCTGGTCAACCTCGATGAACTGGTGAGCTCCAGGATCCATAAGAGATCCACTCCCAAAGAGATAAGACAGTGAGGAAGATCTGGCCTTCTTTATGAAAACACATTCATGTGCATATATATGTGTTTTTCCACACACACACATATACTCACATGTACATATAAATAATTTTAGAGAGTGAACACAGGGAAGCTCAAGCTTGTGTATCTGTTGTCTGTTGGAGTAGTTTGCTTAACGATCACTCTCTGGCTTTGTTTTCATACCCACCATATCAGATAGGTACCACGTTTTAAAGGTGAAGCCATGAGGCTTAAAGATTTGCCTTGCCAAGACCCAGGACCATCTCTCATCTCTGTGGCTCTGTTTTTTCTTTCTGTTCTTAGTCTAGCCTCTGAGGTCCCATTGCCTTAAAGGAGTTGAAGTTTTGACAGTCTTGCTGAGTGGTCCTGGGGGGAGAGAAAAACAATAGCAGTAGTGACTATAGAGAAGCATTTGGTTGGACATCACAGCTTGTCATCCAAAAGTGAACTCGAATCAGGGAGATGAAACCCAATAGATAGAGCTTCCTGTGTTATTGTCAGGGTGGTCTGTTCCAGGCAAGACTGCCTGTCTGTTTAACTAACAAACATCCTACACCAGAATGAGCAATGTGGAGAAGCCAGGGAATGTGGAGGGGGAGGGGAAAACCCCTAACTACTGGGACAGCTGGCCTCCCTGGCCCCTCTTCTTCCCTCCTAGGGCTTCCAGGTTTACAGGGGGCAGGGGTGAGTTTGATTAAGAACCTTTTGTCAGGATATGTCTACCAGGTGCCTAGTGACCTCTGAGGCAGTTTAATGTCCAGTAACACAATGTCTGTCATAACCTCTGCCCTGTCTGTATGGTTGGAGGATAGAGCTTATTTTGAAGAGGAAGTCATCTTTTAAATAGAAATTGGCTACCTTGGCCTGCCCCTCTGGCTTTTCCTGCCACTTCAAGGCTCTTGATGGAAGTCTGGAGATATGTGTTTTCCTTCTTCAGCTGAGCCAAGAAAGAAGCCAGGTGGGAGCTTTACCAAATGGAGCATATCACTGGGAACAGTTGTTTTAGATCCCATGAAAACATTCTGATGTTCGAGGAAATGGTTCAGAGAAATTGTCTCTTGTTTTCTTAATTTTTTTTTCTGTGATCGTGTGTGCGCACCACTGAAAGAGTTTGGAGGACACCCTTGATGTTGGCTATCACCTTTGATATTGTTTGAGATAAAGTTTCTGTTGTTCATGATAAGTTAGCTGGCCCATGAGCTCCTGTAGATTCTTACGTACTTGCCTCCCACTCTTGTCACCGGAGTGTTGGGATTATAGATGTGTGCTTCCATGTCTGGGTTTTATGTAGGGTCTGAAGATCCTCAGGCTTCTGTAGAAAGCACTTCACTTAGTTAGCTATCTCCCTAGCATCTGACCCTCTTGTTTTTGTTCTCCTGCTTGTCATCCACATACACTTTGAAGTAGTCTGTGCTGGGTACTCATCTTACTTGGCCACACAAAGCTACATGCATATTGTTTCAATGGAAATAAGCGTTTCAGTTCTTCAGCTCCATTGGCTGTATGTGGCTAGGGCCTACCACACTGGACAGTGTTGACATAAGGCATTCCTAAGCCTAGTTTCCATGAACCTACTTGACCATTAGGATTCTAGAACATTCTTTTGGTACAGATTTGGCTTGAGGGAAGAGTTTGCACATTGGAGTCATCTAAGTACTTATGTAAAATTCTGATCGCTGGCTGGGTTCATCCACAACTCTAAATTCATCGTTCTGATGGTAGAGACTGGCATTAGAATTATTTGAAAACTTACCTAGGAGATTCTCTCGAGTAGCCAGCACGGTTTCACTGAGATGTAATTTATCTCACTGCATTATGTGTCACTTCTGAAGGATTGCTTGCCATGAGCTATCTCTAAAAACTAGGATTCAGCAAGTCTTGGGAAGATGTCAGGAAACTGTTTTTAAAGCACTACATAAATAATCCTTATGGTCAAGTGGGTTTGAGAAAAATAGATGTTCACTAGAGACAAGAGAACCAGCTGCCTAATGGTTTAGGTAGGTTAGGGCCATGGCCACAAGACCCCAGTGACTACATCATTCTTAGAAGGTAAGCTTTATTTTGTGTTGTAACTCAGGAAAACAAAAATTCAACAAAAACTAGAGTGCTTGCCTATTCCCTTCTATTGAGTCTAAACAATGACATTGATCTTTGTATCTGGCCTAGGTGTTTAGAAGAACAGTTTCTGTGTTCACTTCAAACAATTAAGTGTGTGAGCTTGGGCAAGCTTCCAAACTTCTTAAATTAAAAATTCTTAATTAATTTATTTGCCATGTGAGTATGTGTGTGGGCACATGCATGTGAACATAAGAGGACAACTTGAGTTGTCAGTTCTCTCTGTCCACCGTGTGGGTTCTGAGGATTGAACTCAGGTCATTAGGCTTGGTGGCAAGTGCTTTTCCCTTCTGAGTCATCTCAATAAAACCTCTTACAGTCAAGCTCACTTATAAAATGGGAATTATAACAGTATCTACATACAATGCATGCTGTAGTGATTGATTGGGATAATACAGGTAAATAATTCTGTATGGTTCTGTAGGCACCAGGTAAGTGTGTGATAAGTTTGCAAAGAAAACAGGCAAAAATAGAGCTACCACATGGAGATCTACATTCTACCATGCCTTTATCCTGAGACACTTTTGTCTGTCCATCTGTCTTTGCTTTCTTCTGAGATCCAGATATATAGCTTCTGCTCCTCAGGGAGTGTGGATTTAGATGCTGGCTATGTGAAGGTCTATGGATCAGAGGGACTCAGCCACCTTGCCTCAGGTCTAATGTGTTAGAGGAGTGTACACACAGCTTCAGTAAAAGTAACAAGGGACAGTAGGAGAAATGACAATAATTCAGCTGCCAATTTGAGCGTAAACTTATAGGCACCATGCTAAGTACTTCACATACCAATTTGCTTAATCATCTCAACAAACCAATGAGGCAGATTCTAGTCCTTTCTTCCCCCTCTTTCTCTACCAAGAAATACAAACTAATAGAAGAGCAGAACTGCTGAATAGTGATGCTGCGCACCTTTCATCTGCCTACAGGCAGGCAGATCTTTGTGAGTTCAAGGCTGGCCTGGTCTACAAGAGTTCCAGAGAGAAACCCTGTTTCCCATTCCCAGAAGAATATTAGAGTTGTTACAATATATGCCCATCTGTGGTCTTATAAGCAGTAATTATTAGCAAAACCTGAGGTTTGAACCCTGAATTTATGCCCTAAGACTGCCACCTAGGTTGTTGCATAAACAAAGCAAGCAAGCAAACTAGTCTTGGAACAGAAGCAGGATTTCTTGTACGCTTCACTGAATTAGGCAATTCTCCTTACATGAAAACAATTAGATTTCAGGCCCTTGGAAGAGATCAGGGAGACCAAGCTGTAAGAGTTGAGTGAGTTGTTGGAGAAGCTTGGTATGTTAAACATCTTAAATTTCTTATAGTTTATGTGTATTTGTGTTTTTCCAGCGTGTGTGTTTGTGCAACAGAACCCACAAAGGCCAGAAGAAAGCATTAGATCTCTTGGAACGGGAGTGTGGATGGTTGTGAGCTATCATGTGGGTGCTGGAAACTGAACTTGGGTCCTTTGCAAGAGCCCTCAATGTTCTTAAATGCTAAGCCATCTCTCCAGCCCCAAGCCAAGGTTGTTTGAGCCTCATGTGTCTTCTCTGCCTGGTACAACATCTCCTAAGAACTTCAACCTGTTACTTCTAGTTTTGATCATCCTCATTTTTACCTGCCTTGTCCCTTGTGTGGAAAGGGTTTGACTGCCTCTTTCTACGTGAGTGGAAGTCCTGGGATTTGGTTAAGGCTTGAACAAACACAAGATGGGAGTTATTTCACTTCTCATCTAGTGCTAATTATTTCCCAGGGTTGAGGGAAGAGCCTGTGACCCCTAGGTTCCCTTTAGGGAGATTCTGGCTCTTGGGAAGTCTTTTCCTTCTTAGTTCACTGCATTTCTCTACTAGCATTGGAGGAGAACAAGCTCATGGACAAGGGAGGCAGCAAGGGGGATGCTGCATGGGAAGGAATGCTGGAACCAGGCAGATGTGTATGTGAATCGCTTTTCTGTTTTCTTTGGGATGTGTGACGTTAGACACAGTTAAGAAAATTTATTTTTATTATTTTGTTTTGAGACAGGATCTTGCTGTGTCCTAGGCTGGCCTTAAACTCACAATCCTCTTTCCTCAGCTTCCTGAGTACACTCATGTGTATGCGTTACATTCCTGAGTACACATTACATGTGTACACTATCCAGCTCAGCTACTAGAGCCTATATTTTCACCTCTCTGAATCTCAGCTTGCTCTATTATAAAAATAAGAAAAGTAATGATTCCAACCTTACGTGATGGCTCTGATGGTTGAGTTTAGCCAATGGCTGTCAGTGCCCAGATGCACAGAGGCATTCAAATGGGAGCCATCTATGATCACAATTGTCAGCCAGCCTGGAAAGTGTAAAAGCCTAGGGTTGAAGGGAGAACTGTCTCCATCAACCTGGAGGTGTTCCAGGTCCCCTTTCTCTCAGTGTTATTAGGGACAGAGGAAAAGGGGGGTCAGTCCTGGAGAAAGGACAGAGGTCCTTTAATAAGCTCAGGAAAGCCCATCTCCTGACAATAAGCCCTAGAGTCTGCAATAGCATCCTGTCAGAGGCAGAAACAGGATATATGTTGAGGGTGGGAGCATGTGGCAGCCCCTCTGCACAGTTTCCTGTCCATCTAACCCCTAGCCTATGAGCTTCGTGAAATAGTTGCCAGGAATCAGAGGGAGAGGAAGACCTCCCCTCCACAGGGATCCCAGACTGATAGTGAGGCTGGAGTCTGAGCAACCTTGTGCCTTACAGACTTCTTCACAAGCTGCTCCTACAACCACTGGCCCTGCATTGGGTAAAGATGTTTGCTGGGCTTATGTTCGTCAGCCTCTGATGCTATGGAGTCTAGAAGCAGAGGGGTGGTCCATACCTGCAAATCAGTGTCTTATCCACAGCGTGGCTAAAGGTTTCTTATTGCTGATGTAAGAGCTTGCCTACAGAAACACAATGATAAAGAAGAGAGGAAATTCTAGCCCAGGAAAGTTCACAGTTGGGTGGGCTGGGTTGGAGGAATGGTGAGCTTAGTGGATATATAGCCCAGGATGTACTGGAGGTTGTATGGGACAGGGAAATTATCAGGGAAGATTTCATAGAGGAGGAAGATGGGTAATCACAGTGGAAGCTTGAGCAGGCATTGACTAGCTGGGGAGGTAGGGAACATCTTTGGGGTGAGAAGTGGTAAGTGTGTGGTAAGAAATGGAATGTGCTAAGAGTTGAGAGCTATGGCTCAGAACTCTGTGGTCTGTGTCTGCAGAGGAAGCCTGTGCCTGGGGCTTTGCAGAACACACCCAGAAGGATGTACTTATCTCAAGGGTAGAGTGCAGGCACTGAAGCCCTTTAATCAGAAAAACAACAGAGCCCAAACTGTGGTTTAAATCTTGGCCTGCTTCCTTTCTTCTATAAACCTCCACAAGGACCTTCTCTGTCCCCAAGCCTTTTCTGTCCCCAGAGAATTCCAAAGACCACATAATGATCTGGGAAACCACTTCTGCTCTCTGAAAATCAGGTTTTCAGAAAACATGGAAGCAGATAAATCCTAAAAACCCTTTCCCTACCTGTAAAAAACTTATGGTGTGGGGTTGACAGACTGAATGAAAGCAAAGTTGATAGGATGCTTGACTCTTAGAAAGCGCTTTGGTGGAATGAGGGATCGGGAGGACCATAATAGGTTTCTTATCAATTTTGCTTCATATAAAATCAGTGTTACAGCTGATAGGCCGAGGATTCATAACAAGCTATGTCTCCTTTTCTCTGGGAGCATCCAGGAATCTTACTTTTCAGATTCTCCTTAAAGGGGTGATTAACGTTCCCATAGGCCTTCAGAGGCCCTGGTCCTGAGAGTCATTATGAGGCCCATTCTTTAAAGGCAGAGAGAAAGATGTCAACTGGATTAAATTCTGGCATTGCCAGTGAATGATGTGTCTATGACCTTTGGGGATATGTAATTTCTCCTCTGTGGAATTTAGTCTTCTCATCTCTAAAATGAGTTTTCCCAAGTGACTGTTGTTTTCGAGGCATTGGGTACTGATGATAGAGGGTAGAGTCTGAGGGGATGGCTCAGTTAATAAAGCCACTTACTATGCAAACATGAGAACATGAACCCTATCTCCAGCACACATATAAAAATAAATCAACCGATCAACCAATCAATCGATCAATCAATCAATCAAACAAAAAAACAAACAGGACCTGGTAGCTCACATCTATAAGTCCAGTGCTGGAGAAGTGAAAAAAAAAATATTGCTGGCCATCAGGGATTAGCTGAATTGGTGAGCTGTAGGTTCAGTGATAGAGACCTGTCTCAAAAGGTAAGGTAGAGAGCAATTGAGGAGGACACCCAAATATTGACCTCTGCCTCATCAATGCACATGTATGATTGTGCATGTACACACACACACATGCGCGCGCTCATACACACATACACACACACACAAACACACACACACACACACACACACACACACACACACACGATATTTGAGATACAAGACTAGGTCACTTTGGTTGAGCAGCCTACAGCCTGGTGGGGGAGACAGATTCAGAAACACAAGCACTTAGTGTTTTATACTGAGCATAGTGCTAGAGGGTATTTGAGATGGGGAGGTAGAGGCATAAAGACAGAGCCTTAAGTATGGCTAAGGAGGTACAGGTACACTTCCTGGAGGAGGAGGCTGCTAATTGCTCTTCAGGCATCAGTGGACTTGGGTTGGGGTAGGAGAGCAGGCACTTCATATCTTTCTCATCATCTTGTCCTTCCATGAACAAGTACAGTCTCATCTCAATCTCCAGTCTGATGCTATGGAGCCATTGTTTTGTGCTACTCACTAGCTGGGAGGGCAGCCAGCTCTCAGGGATATCAGGTTGAATTTCTATGTCTTCTCTGCTGGAATGAACCTTGAGGACAGCCCACAGTTGACTTTGCATCTCAAGCTTGCTCTGGGCAGAGTTCTCCAGTATTCAGCAGGACTTCTCTTGGTATGCCTCAAAGGCATAGATTAAAGTGTTCTGAGCCTCCATGTCTGCCAGAATTCATTTTAGGAGATGCTGTACTCATCCTAAGGGCTTCCTAAGGACAGAGCATCCATGTCCACCTGTTCATCTTGGAAGCACTGACAGAGGATAGATAGCAAGGTGAGCAGAAGCAGCAGAACAAACAGTACTGTCCCCACAGATTGCACATCAGACAGGAGCAGAGCAGCAGGGCTCTGTAGGAGAGACAAACATCTTGCTGAAGAATGTAGCCAGGGATCTCAGCTAACTGGGTACATTCCAGAGAGGATTTTTGAGCAAGAATGTAGGAAGCAAGATCCAGAGAAAGGAGGAAATGTGCTCAGTTAAGAATGGGATGGCACAGAGAGAGGTCAGATCAGTGTATCAGACATTTGAAACACTGAAAAGAAAGCCAGGTGGTTGTGTGCAGACATGGAGGGTGGTGAGACACAGGGCAAGATCTTTTACCCTAAAGAAAATGAGAACCTACATGAGCAGTGGAACAGGCTAATGATCAGAACTTATGAATACATATAAGTCTCTCTCTCTCTCTGTCAGTTACACATATATGTACGGATGTTCATGTATGCCAGGGGACATCCTGAGGTGTCGTTCTTCAGGTGCTGTCAATCTTGTTTGTTGAGACAGAGCCTCTCCGTTCCTCAGGAGCTGTCAATCCTGGTTTTTGAGACAGACAGGGACACTCACTGACTAGGAACTCAGTTCCTAGTTAAGTAGATTAAACTGGTTGTCCAGCGAGCCCAAATGATCTTTCTGTGTCTCCACATGCCTAGTGATGAGGTTAAAAGTACACACACTACACCTAAGCTTTTATTTGTAAAGTCTATCTATCTATCTATCTATCTATCTATCTATCTATCTATGTGCATGCATGTGTGCACACAAGGAGTCAGTTTTCTTTCCACCATACGATTGGTCCCAGGGATGGGACTCTGGTCATCAGGCTGGGCAATAAGTATCTTTACCCCAGAACTGTCACAGAACTATGTTGCTGGCTCCCGACTTTGTTTTTTTTTTTTTTAAAAAAAATATGGGTTCTGGGGAATTGAACTTAGGTCCTCATGCTTACAGAGTAAACCCTATACTGACTGAACTATCTTCCAGCCCCAGAATATGTTTTGAAACAAAACAGCCAATACCCTGGGTGCCTCTGGGATAATGGATGGGGCAGGAGATAATGCACATTGATGGACATATTAGGAGGCAACTGTTATCACTCAGGAGGGAGATCAGCATGGATTTAACTAACAGGTGGTGCAGTAGATGCTGAGATGGGGCCATGTTTTAAAAGAGAGGATTTGGTCAGAGTACATACAGGAGATAAGGGAGTGTGCCAAGGATATTTCCTGGTTTCTGTGGAGGTTTCAGAGATTATCTATTCCCCCCTCACACACATCAAACTCCACAAGGAGACTGAGACCTAGAAATAAAGAGGGACTTTCCCATGCTGGCAGAGCAAGGGCAGTATTTAAGCCAAGTCCTCTTGTGTCCGTCCTGTATACATCCTTTACAGTAGGATCCTATGATCATAAGAGCAAGAGAAGGAAGTAACCTTAGAAACCACCCAGCTTAATTCCCACATTATTTTATAGATAAGGAAACTGAAGGGAAAAGCTTTAGCAGTCTGGCCAAAGGCCACCCAGAGAGTTAATTAATTAATGAGAGAAATAGTTTAAGTATATATAAACACGGCTGTGTTGACCCTTAGATAGTGAGACATGTTGTTTGCTCAGGAGGGAGATAACTTGGCAGAGGTCCCTCCAAATGGTTTTCCAAGCATCAATGCACTGGATGGATAACTTCTCTCTGGGCCTGTTGCCTGGGGTTAGGGAATCCAGATGTCTGGGGCCACAAAAGCCAGATGGATTTTCCCATGCCATGGATTCCCAGTGCTTTGGCTCTGTAGATCAACAGTGATGTTGTAAGGGGTGTGGGAGGCTGGGAAGGAATGTCAGTTTGCTCTTTCAGTGAGTTCTTTGGCTACTTGAGTTTACTATTGTGAAGGTTTCTTTCTTTTAGCATTCTTCTCACTTGGACAGAGCCCTGCAGCTAAAGCCAGTACTTATCAGTTGTTATCTTGTGTTAAATACAGGGACAGCATTCTTTAAAGTTAAATGTTGTGATGGGGCATGACAGATGTTATCAAATATTATACTGTTTGCAGTTGTGAATGATCCCTTGGGAAGGTAATAGTTTGCAGACCAACGTGATAGAATTTTTGTTCTCTTTCTTCTTTCCTTTCTTTGGAGAAAAATAGGCAGAATACTTGAAATTAGGGTTGTGTTAGAAAAATTTTAAATATATATTTTTGGTGGCCTGGCTTTGTCCCCTTGAAGATTCAAATCTCTAAAGAGCTTGCCTCTTGACCTTTCTCAGGAATACTCAAGAAGGGGGAAGAATGTACTAGCTTTTGAGATGGCTCAGGTGGTTTGGAAGAAGGGTATGGAGTCTTTGAGATCATGCTGTCTCAGAGATGGTGCTGGCGCACAGCTGTATCCTGACTTTACCACTTCATGTCTGTGTGACATTAGTGAGCTCTCTGATAAATAAATCTTTTTGTTGTTGTTGAATGGGAATGAGGATTTCAGTTTTATGGTACCATTGTGAATATGAAGTGAGACAATTGAGACAAAGCACCTAACATCTTGTCTAGCCTAGAAACAAAAAGTGTTGAGCAAATTTAAATTGGTATTATCTCTTACTCCACGACTCTCAAATCAACCAAGACTGAGTCAGATTGATTGAGATGAGTGGAACTTTCCTTTTTATCTCTGGCTACTTCTAGGTGCCTCTTGGGGTTCACTGTCATGGCAACGGGTTGGTGGAATGATGTGGAAGTTGATAGGGGAAACTGAACATCCAGAACATTGCCTGGCCCTGCTGGCGCCACAACCAGAACAATGTCTGATTAATGCCTGCCTGATCCCATTGGCTTCATTTCAGGTCACCGTGGAGAAGATTCTTGCTCAGGGACAGATGGAGCCTCACTTATTGGAATGAGCCAGGACCCTGGTCAGTGGGCACAGTTACAGGTGCCAAGGAGTCTTAGAACTGTCCAAGCAGAACATAGCTAAAAGGGACCCTGTAGTTTGGTTATTCTGGTAACTTTTCTTTATGGCTGAATAAAGATCAAAATGGGTAATGAATGTCTACAGTGTGCCCAACAAAGTATGAAAATCTTTTCCCAAAGGATAATTCCTACAACAGTCCCATGGAATATGTATAATTATCCTCATCAAGGAGGTAAAGCTGAAGGTAGGGTAGCAGAAGACATGAGATTTCATTACAGAATTTGATTTGATTACATGAGATTTGATTACAGTATCTTAGACTTCACTTTTCTTATTTCTTCTCTCTCTCTCTCTCTCTCACTGTTCATTAGCATGCTGTGGTTTAGTTTATTATTTTTTTTGTTCTTTTTTTTTTTATTTTTTTTTTTTTGCTTTTGTTTCTTGAGAGAGGGTTTCTCTGTATAGCCCTGGCTGCCCTGGAACTCACTCTGTAGACCAGGCTGGCCTCGAACTCAGAAATCCGCCCACCTCTGCCTCCCAAGTGCTGGGATTTCGTGTGCCACCACTGCCCAGCTGAGGTTTAGTTTAAATGTGTCCCTCAAGGACTCCACAAGAAGAAGAACAGAGACAACTAGCCTGGATCCTCAGGGGCTACCAGAGAGTGAACCACCAACCAAAGAATGAGCATGGCATGGACATACCTCCCACCCCTACTCATATGTAGCAGATGTGCAGCTTGATCTTCAACATCTGGAGTGGGGGCTGTCCTTGAATCTGTTGCCTGCCTGTGGATCCCAGTCCCCTAACTGGGCTGCTCTGTGGGAGAGAATGCACCTAGTCTTGCAATGACTTGATGTGCTTGGGATGGGATAGGGTGGTGGTGGTGATGGTACCCTGGGGCTGAGGGCTCTTTCTTCTCAGAGGAGAATGGAGGGGAGCCTGGGGGGAAGACCTGTGTAAGATGAGGACTGGGAGAAAGGGGGGCTGATACTAAGATGTAAAGTGAATAAATAAATTTTTTAATAAAATAATAGGGCACAAGTAAAAAAAATAAACTGTCCCTCAAAGTTATGGGTTAGTAACAATCTCCAGTGCAGCAATGTCAAGGATTAAGACCTTTAAGAATTCTAAAGTGGGGTTCTATTGAAAAGAGGGGCTATCTTAAGGGAAAGAAGTGAGCTGAATGTAGGTAGTGATATGAACACAGAGGGAGAGTGTTACAGGTTGAAAAGTTCAAGCAGGGATGGGGACTAGAGAGTAGGGGGGACAGAGGAGGGAGAGAGAAAGTTAACCACAAGGAAGGACATGGAATAGCCATATGAAAATCCACTTATTTATAATAAAATTAAAAATACATATAAACTAAAGACTAGCTAGATAGAAGATATACTGCATGAATAGCTAACACTACTCTTCAAAGTCATTGGTTAGCAAACAAACAAACAAACAAACAAGCAATCCCAGTGCCAGGTATGGGATACCTCCTGGTGATTCAGGCTCTCCAAATTAATATAGACTAGTGCCATTCCTTTTGTTGTCCACCAGGAATAGATGATGAAGTCTTATTGCTGAAGATACCACATATCCTGGTTGCAAGTTATAGAGAAAGCAAGCTGGAGCTGAGCTGGAGATTTCTTTCCTGCAGGGTAGCTCTCTCACTGCTGGAAAATGCTCTGTAGACTATGTAAAGAGATAAAGCATCAGTGACCTTATCCAAATATGAACTCTATTGACTACAATGCTAACCTGCCAGGCAAGATGTGCCCACTGGTGAAATAGTGGCATAACTATTTTAAAAGTTATTTGTTTATTTATTTACATTCTAAATGCTGCCACACCTCCTGGTCACCCCTCACAGACATGATCTCCTACCCCTCCTCCCCTTTTCTCTGAGAGGATGAGGTCCTCCTAGGTATCCCCCAACTCTGGTGCATCAAGTCTCTGAGGCATAACTATTATAGTGGACCCAGCTACTCAGATTGGATTTGAGACCTGTTTTGCAAGAGGAATACATGCTTGGTACTGTAAACCTTGTCAACAAACAAACAAAATAACCCATGACTGGGGAGGCCTTAGACCCTAGGAGGGACTTGATTACTGTGGTTTAGCTAAATTGACATAGTACCAAACTGCAATCTATTTTTATGTCTATAAGCACAGATGTATGCTACTTTCAGCCTTAATTAGAGAAGCTTCTCTTGGCAGTAAATGGTGGCAAATGCTCATGGCTATCTAAGATGCTTAGAATAAATTATGGTTTGATACTCAACCCTAAACAGGAGGCTTATTCTACTTCTTCTAAAGCTCAGAAATCATTGTGAAAGAGAGATAAAGGGAACAATGAAAAGAAGCAAAGGAAGAAGAAAAGGAAGAAGAGGGAGAGGGAAAGGGAGAGGGAGAGGGAGAGGGAGAGGGAGAGGGAGAGGGAGAGGGAGAGGGAGAAGAAGAAGAAAAGAAGAAGAAGAAGAAGAAGAAGAAGAAGAAGAAGAAGAAGAAGAAGAAGAAGAAGAAGAAGAAGAAGAAGAGATGCAAGATGCAATCTTCAGGGAATGGCACAGTCATTGCAAACATGATCTCACAGCAGGTACAGTTGCCAGCATTTAGCTTTCACAAGTCTGAGCGCATCAACTGTTAATCATGGATGGATAGCAACTTAGGGGGTCCAACTCTTCTCTGCTGAGCTTTTGGCAACTGATGGGTTCTGGAAGGGATATAGTCATTGCTTTCAGTTGTGCACTAACTGGTAAGCTCTTCAGCTTCAAACGTACAGTTCCAAACCTGTGCTATATAGGCAGACCTGGTGAAATCATATGGATCAGATGGTCACAAACCAGACCAAACCAAACCAAACATGTGGATGGAGAGGACACTCTGCTACCATTGTTCTGTCAGAATGATGTAGTATCCTAATACCCTCTAAATACCCGTCATTATTCAATAAATTAATACAGCTCTTACTCTTCACTAGAGAAGGTTCTTTTTAGAGGGGA